>JAQFVV010006293.1:4110058-4183378 GCA_028023455.1 Epiperipatus broadwayi | reverse complement strand
ATCAAGTACATCAAAAATCTTTCTAGTATTTCTGTTTAAAATAATATCAAAATGTAAAAATATTTAATAAATGAAGTTTGTTTTTAAATCAAAACTTACAAATCAAGTTGTATTTCAGATTGTATTTTGAATTTGTGGTATGATTAACTAATTTAACCTATAAACTTTATAATAAATATATCTATTTTCTTATTAAGATAATTTTTAAAATTAATTATCATCTTGTGGTAAATAATTGTTCTCTCTTTTGTTGAATACAATTCTATTTTTAACTTTTGAAGAAACATCGCGTCAAATAATTCAAATACTTGTACACAATGATGTTTATTTAGATTTACCACTTTTTTAAATTATACAGCTAGAATATTAAAATTTATATTAAATATTAAAATTTTTATTAATATAACTGATTATAAATAATAACAATTATTAATCTCTATATAATTATCTTTTTTAAATTATAGGTATTAAATCATTTATTGCTATATTATCCAAGTTTTATAGATTTAATATTATCTTGATTATAAATTTAAAATTTTGGAATTATAATTTACATTTTATATGTTATTCTGACCATGGATAACCAATCAAAAGGTTACAATATTAAATTAATATATATTATGCATAATGTCTAAGTGGTGCATTTTATTAATTCTAAATAATAAATAGTACATAATATTTAAATGTTGTTTTTTTGTTTTTATCATCTTTCTTTTTAACTCGATCATATCACAACTTATTTTATTTTAAATTTTATGAGAAGCTTATAAACAAAATATTAAATATATCTAAAAATATTTTAAACTGGATATGTGTTTAATCATATAATTAAGCTATAATTGTAGTTAGTCTTATAAAATTTACTTATATTAAATATATAAAAATAAATATTAAGCTACAGTCTCCAGTGTTACCATACTGAATACTATAATATACATATATGATATAAAAGATTTTGAAAATGCTACCAGGTAAACTATAAGTACGTTTTACATAGACATTCTCTTTAACAAATACCTGTATTTCATACTAGATGGAGCTACTAAAGCAATATTAGAGGTGTTAAATGATAAATTAATATTTTCAAAATAAACAAAGCACTGAGAAAGTTTTCTACAAACATTTTTAAAACAAACAAAGTACTGAAGAAATTTTATATAAACTAATGTTAACATAATTTTAACATGTAATGTATTTTTTTTTTAAAAAAAAAAGAAGGAAAAAAACAATATAAACTAATCTAAAGTTAATTTTAAAATTTAATGAAGAATTTCATTTTTTAAAAAAACTAGAACTAATATGATAAACAGAGCAAAACTCTCCATACAGTATTGCCACCTGTGCTAAACAGAGTAATCAATGGATGCCAGAAGGCTTGTGCATAAAATCCCTATCTAATGCCTACTCATCCAATATCCCCAGACTAGTTTCTGGCTTGTGGCCTTCGTCAGTGAGGAGCTTTGGATATGAGAGCACTGCATCTAGATCTTAGGATCTAATGCAACCCTCTAGCAACCACCTTTTATCTCTACTTAACTACAAAACTATGAGAATGAAATTGAAAACACAAAAAATATTTTCAATCTAAGCTCAATAGCTTATATAGTCATATGGGTCTGAACTCAGTTCAGCACCCATACATTTTGGTGTCTTTGGCTCTTTTACAACCATAGCCACCACTATCCTATTAGGCAGGATTGGTGTTAAACCATTAAGCATCACATGATCACATTTCCTATACTAGCACATTAATTGTTGATAAACAGAGCAAAACTCTCCATACAGTATTGCCACCTGTGCTAAACAGAGTAATCAATGGATGCCAGAAGGCTTGTGCATAAAATCCTTATCTAATGCCTACTCATCCAATATCCCCAGATTAGTTTCTGGCTTGTGGCCTTTGTCAGTGAGGAGCTTTGGATCTGAGAGCACTGCATCTAGATCTTAGGATCTAATGCAACCCTCTAGCAACCACCTTTTATCTCTACTTAACTACAAAACTATGAGAATGAAATTGAAAACACAAAAAATATTTTCAATCTAAGCTCAATAGCTTATATAGTCATATGGGTCTGAACTCAGTTCAGCACCCATACATTTTGGTGTCTTTGGCTCTTTTACAACCATAGCCACCACTATCCTATTAGGCAGGATTGGTGTTAAAGGATCAACAATTAATGTGCTAGTATAGGAAATGTGATCATGTGATGCTTAATGGTTTAACACCAATCCTGCCTAATAGGATAGTGGTGGCTATGGTTGTAAAAGAGCCAAAGACACCAAAATGTATGGGTGCTGAACTGAGTTCAGACCCATATGACTATATAAGCTATTGAGCTTAGATTGAAAATATTTTTTTGTGTTTTCAATTTCATTCTCATAGTTTTGTAGTTAAGTAGAGATAAAAGGTGGTTGCTAGAGGGTTGCATTAGATCCCAAGATCTAGATGCAGTGCTCTCAGATCCAAAGCTCCTCACTGACGAAGGCCACAAGCCAGAAACTAGTCTGGGGATATTGGATGAGTAGGCATTAGATAGGGATTTTATGCACAAGCCTTCTGGCATCCATTGATTACTCTGTTTAGCACAGGTGGCAATACTGTATGGAGAGTTTTGCTCTGTTTATCAACAATTAATGTGCTAGTATAGGAAATGTGATCATGTGATGCTTAATGGTTTAACACCAATCCTGCCTAATAGGATAGTGGTGGCTATGGTTGTAAAAGATCCAAAGACACCAAAATGTATGGGTGCTGAACTGAGTTCAGACCCATATGACTATATAAGCTATTGAGCTTAGATTGAAAATATTTTTTGTGTTTTCAATTTCATTCTCATAGTTTTGTAGTTAAGTAGAGATAAAAAGTGGTTGCTAGAGGGTTGCATTAGATCCTAAGATCTAGATGCAGTGCTCTCAGATCCAAAGCTCCTCACTGACGAAGGCCACAAGCCAGAAACTAGTCTAGGGATATTGGATGAGTAGGCATTAGATAGGGATTTTATGCACAAGCCTTCTGCCATCCATTGATTACTCTGTTTAGCACAGGTGGCAATACTGTATGGAGAGTTTTGCTCTGTTTATCAACAATTAATGTGCTAGTATAGGAAATGTGATCATGTGATGCTTAATGGTTTTAACACCAATCCTGCCTAATAGGATAGTGGTGGCTATGGTTGTAAAAGAGCCAAAGACACCAAAATGTATGGGTGCTGAACAGAGTTCAGACCCATATGACTATATAAGCTATTGAGCTTAGATTGAAAATATTTTTTGTGTTTTCAATTTCATTCTCATAGTTTTGTAGTTAAGTAGAGATAAAAGGTGGTTGCTAGAGGGTTGCATTAGATCCTAAGATCTAGATGCAGTGCTCTCAGATCCAAAGCTCCTCACTGACGAAGGCCACAAGCCAGAAACTAGTCTGGGGATATTGGATGAGTAGGCATTAGATAGGGATTTTATGCACAAGCCTTCTGGCATCCATTGATTACTCTGTTTAGCACAGGTGGCAATACTGTATGGAGAGTTTTGCTCTGTTTATCAACAATTAATGTGCTAGTATAGGAAATGTGATCATGTGATGCTTAATAGAACTAATATGGATATAATATTTTCAAAACAAATAAAATACTGCCAGAATTTTATATAAATTAATGTTTCAATGTAATTTTGAAATTTAATATATAATTTTATAAAAGATCTATAATATTGAATCTGTAATTTGTGTATATATATAAACTGATATAAATTCATGGGAGCGTGATATTTTATACAAAAGCAATGCAAAGTAATGACAATTAGAATATTTTAAAATTTAAGGTATCATTTTATGTAAAATCATTACAAATAATGAAGGTTCACATTATTGTCAGCAGAAATTTCTATGAATATCTTTGAAGAATACTATGAAGAGATCTTGATTGCTTCTTTTCTGCCATAATATTTTTCAATTGATGTGTTCCAAATAAAGAGTTTTATTCACAAACTATGCAGTACTTGATTTTCCCTCATTTCTTCATGATGACACACAATCTGAAATTTGTGAAAAGATTACTTTTTTCATTTCATTGAAATGATAGTTGCAATAAAGAATAGTTTTAAATAGAAAAAAATCAATTTTAATTCCTATTGCTAAAGATTGTTTGTGTTGGAAAACAAATTGAAGGTAAAGATAGCCATCTTCTATCAGCTGAATAAAAATTAAAATAATTTGTTTCAAATAAAAATTGGCAATTTTAATTCATATCGAAAATTGTTTGTTTTAAAGATAAATTATTTGTTTGGAAATTATAATAAATAGTGAAAGTCATTTGTTTGAAAAATTTGTGAAAATATGATGTCAAACTTTTCTCTTATTCAAATGAAATACTAATAGAATTTTAAATAGATATTGTCATGTTTAATTTATATTAAAAATGGATTGTTATGAAAACCATAAAAGTGAAAATTGTTTGTTTGAATTTGATTTTTTTATCACAAATTTTAATAAATAGTGACAATTGTTTGATTTTTTTATTTATTTATCAATTAATATCTTCAATATAACTTTAATAATTAACTTTATCTGAAAGTAATATTCAAATCTCAGGTTGTATAGTAATTTTATAAAATTAACTTTAATTTTTTTGTTTTATTATTTGTAATAAAATATATATAAATACATATGTTTCAGATGGTGTCTCATTGGCCATTGAGATATTTTATTTTATTTTGTGCAACTGTTATAGGTGAAGGTAAGTTTTTATTTTGTCATTTATGTAAGCACATATAAACACATATCATAATTATCATCAATTTCAACCATTATTGATCTACTGCAGTAATGTCTTTCCAAATTTAATTAAGTAACTCCAATCCATAGCTTTTTTACTACATTTTTACCTTTAATTTTATTCTAAATCTTTTACAATCTCTTGGATCCATTTTAAGAATACAACCGTTTATCTATTATCTTTTCTAGCAATATTTTCTGTACAGTTTTATTTCAGTCTTTTGACTTTGTAAGGATGCTAGTAATACCTGTTTATGTTTTATGCCACATATTTCAATTTTATGTTTTGTATTACTCCCAAAATACATCTCTCTATTTTTTCAATTATGTAATCTGAAGTCTCAGAATTACTCTTCTGTTACTTTGAGTCTCAAATACAAGAACTAGTAAAATACATCTATTAAGAATCTTCCTTTTCAATCACATAGCATATTTTTATTTAAAGCTATTCCTACTAAAAACAATTCTTTCTAGTTTAATTTTATGAGTAATTTCATCTATATGCTTCTATCTGTAATTATTAATCTGATTAATATATTTTTATTTGCTAACTTCTTCTAATTTATGATTATCAAATATTTATTTTATTTTTCTGTAAAAAAGAACTAAAGTTCTGAAGTTATAAACAATTTGGAAGCATTCATCTCAAACAATAGCCTTTAATTATTTATATTGTAGTTTTGAGTCAGACGTATAAAAAAAATCCATAATTTACAAGCACTTGCAGGCAAATATTGTAGCACAGGTCATAGATTAGTATTCTACAATATTAAATTTTTAAAAGCACTAAAAATAATATAATATCCAATCAGAATCTAAAACTTCTACTATTTTTTAAGATTGTAAAGAACTGTTTTAATTTCATAATATAAGATATCTTATCCAAATCTAAATAAATACATAAGTTAGATGCAAAAGGGATATAATCATTTGATAGTAATGGTCACTTTAAACTTTTTGAGCATTGAAAATAACATATAGATCTTACCATTATATCATATTTAAAATGTTGAATGTTTTGAATACATAAGGAAAGTATTTTGATATTAATTCCATCTATATGAATTCTTATAAGTCATATGAAGTTTTGTAACATTAAAAATATTGTAATATGTTTTCCATCTGTTTAATACAGCTACCTAACTAGATTTTAACAACTGTTATAGACTAAAATTGCTAATTTGAATTTTAAAAATGATCATGTTATAGAGAAGTAGAATTCTTTTAAAAGATATATGTCTATCTAGATAGAATGAATCTTCTCAGCTTTACTAAAAAAAAATCCTAATTCCTTTTTAAATGATTGCATATACTATACTCTGCTTGGATAAATAATAAATTGAATGTAGAAATTTATAAGCAAAATATGTATTTAAAAAAATAAGTTCAATAACTAACAAAAAAACTTAATAAATTTATTAATGGATTAAACTGCAAATGAGATATAATTATTTGCTAATAATTAGTCATTTTAGATTTTTTTTAAGTATTGAAAATAACACGTGGGCCTGAAGTATGATATTGCAATCACTAAATGATATTATTTATTAAAACTCCCCAAAGATACATCAAAATGTACAACTTTTTCATTTTTAAAATTTTGTAAAAAACTATTTTAAAATAGTTTATTGTAATACATTAAAGATCAGCCTTTCATACTATTGTGCATGCGCTTTCTTACGAGTGTTAATAATAAATGAATACTTTCATTCCCAACACAAGATATAGTATTTATGAAAGAATAAAATGAATCCACTTATTCTTTCCAACCCAAATGCTTATATAAGAGCAAATCTTAAGTACTGGAAATAAAAGTGTGAGGATAGTTTATTGTAATTTTAAAAATAGAAGAAGTACAGGTTAAAAAATGTTTTTAGAGTACATTTAAAATGCAGAATTTACATATTAATTCAAACAATTGGAATTTTTATAAATATGTATACCCATGTAAGTGTATCATGATTTTAAATTAAAGATCCTACTATTCTTAGATTTTATAAAAATAAAAAGGATATAAAATACGACAGTTGTTAATGTGGAATCTCATTATTATCTACAGCTATGAATAGTTCCTTAAATTCAGTGTGGTTTTAGAGAATCAAAAAGCATGACAAATATGGCTTTAGTTGCCAGAGAAATTCAAAAAGAACTTTCTTAAACAAAAATATAATTATAATATCTTTCATTGAATTAGTAAAAACACTTGATTAAGTGTATTAATAAGTTTTCTGTCAAATAGCTGTTTATTTTCAGAAATTTATTATTGGGATAAGTATCCAAGTTATTTGGAATAAAGTCTGGTATAAATACATATATGTGTACTAATTCCATCTTTCTTTCTTTTTATTTTATTTATAAGACAATGTTTTTTGAAAAAAATATAGTCAATTTCGTTTATCAAGCATAAAGATGCAATATAGGTTTGATAATATTTTTATTCATTAAAACAGATTAAAAGTGAATATGTAAGATATTTTTTTGGTTTGGGAATTTATATATATATATTCAATCTTCGGCTATTTTTCCTAAAGTACAGCAGTTTACAGAACACTCTCAATGTTATTAATACAGTTATAAAACATTTTCTTTAAAAATTAATGTTCAAAACTTATGTGCTTTATCAACCAAATATTTAAAATGTTTTAGAAAAATTTGACAAGGATGATTTCCTTAGTAAGAATATGTATTAGTTAAAATATCTTTTGGTTTTTAATATAGAAAGACAATCGTGAATAAGGAAATATATAGTACAAATTTTAATGTCTGGCTGATGTATTTAATAAATTAAAAAATAAAATATTTCATAGTAGTAAAATAGATCATTAATCTAATTATATATAAAGCTGTTAGCATGATAAATTTATTGCATGGAAGTGAAACAACGATTCCTGATTTAATATAAAGCACTCAAAACGTTTTGTTTAAGAATGCTTCACAATAATCACAAGGTATGATGACAAAATTCTAAGACTAATCTGTAACTTCTTCTGCTTGCTATGCTGAGAGCATATCTTTATTATCTTGCATGTGAATAATCAATTAAGGGCAATAGGCTTTTTAAAAAAACAATTTTAGTTCACATGAGAAAGTTTTTATTTGAAAATAAAAATTATAACATTGATAAAGCTCTCATAGAAATGCTATTACTGAAAATAATAGCACAAAAAAAACTACAAGTAATCAAAGTCTTATTGTTTTTTCAAAAAAAAAATCCTGCTACAGATATGATTAAAATATATTATTGGAAGATCACATAAACACACTACAGGATCATAAAATATAAATAGTCATATTTGCAATTGTCATATATTTTATATAGTTAGCATCCATCTTATATTTAATTTTTGTTTTTAATTTCCTTTTGTCTGGAGAAAAAGAAAAAGCATAATCATTTATATTAACTTCTAATGATTATATATATAATATTCAAATTAAACAATATCAATTTAATATATAATATTTGTGGCAATAAACTCCAAAACATTATCTATATTAAATTTAATTAATCACTTCATAATGTCATTATTATGCAACTACAAAATAAAAATAAATTCATTTTCAGCTGAGTCTAATGCCTATAAGTATAAGAGAAGATAGTCCGACAATGAAAATTATAATATCCAAATTCCAAATCTGCAGAGATGTTTACACCATATTTAAATGGGTCTTAAATCATGTTTAAAGGCAAAATCTTTAAATATTTATTTTAATAGTTTTATAAAATAGAAGTGATTCATTTTGCTTTAAAGTGAGTCACACAAGTACTATTAGTAGGTGGTATGATTTCAGTTTGAAAGGCCACTTTTCAATTAGTGTTTTACTTCTTACTTCATAGAGAAAATTTATTTTAAGAGTATGGGAGAAATTCTGCAAACACTATTAATATTTACTTCTATAAAAAAAAAATAATTGTATATACATTAATCATTATTGTTCTTTGTCTCCGTTTGCTTTTATTTTGCTTTCTTCAGTATAAAACCTGTTCATTATCATCTCTTTTTTCTAATTGTGATAGTGGTATTGTACATTTGGGCAATTTCATTTTTTTCTTTAAATTACATATATATATACTACATTTCTAGCCAATTCTTTTCTCCCCTTTTTTTTTTTGTTTTTATATCTTTTTTTTCTGAAGTTACAACATCCACATTTATTTATGAGAATAAAATAGATAGATAGATAGATAGATAGATAGATAGATAGATAGATAGATAGATAGATAGATAGATAGATAGATAGATAGATAGATAGATAGATAGATAGATAGATAGATAGATAGATAGATAGATAGATAGATAGATAGATAGATAGATAGATAGATAGATAGATAGATAGATAGATAGATAGATAGATAGATAGATAGATAGATAGATAGATAGATAGATAGATAGATAGATAGATAGATAGATAGATAGATAGATAGATAGATAGATAGATAGATAGATAGATAGATAGATAGATAGATAGATAGATAGATAGATAGATAGATAGATAGATAGATAGATAGATAGATAGATAGGTAGATAGGTAGGTAGGTAGGTAGGTAGGTAGGTAGGTAGGTAGGTAGGTAGGTAGGTAGGTAGGTAGGTAGGTAGGTAGGTAGGTAGGTAGACAGACAGACAGACAGACAGATAGATAGATAGACAGACAGACAGTAAGAATTTTGAGACTAGTTTAATTATTTTTTTTACCATTGTTATTATTAGAATATCTAAGAAAACAAGGTCGTTGTCCTACTCTTTCACGAGATTACAGAAAGGACTTAAACTGCACTTTAGGAACTGCTAATTGTTTTCATGATTCTGACTGTCCCAAGAAAGAAAAATGTTGTTTTCAAAAATGTGGTTTTATTTGTATAGTACCTGATACATCACGTAAGCATTTTAATATTTATTCTTATTTTACAAATGATACAGTTGATTCCATATACAAATTTTATATACTGATTTGATATATCTGTATATGTGTATATTTGTGTGTAATAAATTATGACAAGCTTTAAATGTATGAACGAAAAAAAAATATCATTAAGTATAGATGTTGGTCCATGTCATTGAAGATGCTTTTAACTAAGTAACAATACTTTCATTTAATGATTAATTTTTTCATTATTAATTCACCTAGATTCTTGAGCACAATTTATTACATGTAAATATATACATGTGTAAACAATTTTTATTATTATTATTATTATTATTATTATTATTATTATTATCATCATCATCATCATCATCATCATTATTATTATTATTAATTATTAATTATTATTATTATTATTATTATTATTATTATTATTATTATTATTATTATTATATGCTCTTAAAGTGATATCTATTGAATTGATATATTAGATAAATAAAAAAATATGCCAACAAACATTAGGATATGTGATGACTTGGGCCAACTGATAAGACATGGTTTCGATTGAAATGCATCTTGGGTGTCATTTACATTTTTTCTATATGAAAAATCATATGTTTATGTTGTTTAAGAAATATATATATTGCAGTACTATGAATGCGTAGTATAATCTATATGCAAAAATTATACCACTGTTTATAATAATTAGCATATTCACATACCATGCCCACAAACTGACTTTTATTTCAGATGTGTTAAAACATGGATTTTTTTCTGTTTTCAAGCTGACTTAGAACATTTTTTCAGCTAGATGGTTATTTTCAACTTGGTTAATCATTCAATATTAATCATAAATGGAAATATAGCAATTCTTAGAATTACACAGTGATGAAAGCCTACTAAAATTCTCATTAGTAAGCAGTTGTTTTTTCTTTCATTGATTTCATATAAGGATTATTAAAAAGGTATTTATCCTACATGGTCTATTTCAATTCGTTTTTATCTTTTGTCTTCCTCAGAGTAAAAAAAATGAAAGAAAAAAAATTATTAACTGATTAACAATAATAATAATCTCTAAATTGCTCAAACTATATATCTAATTAAAAAAATATAATTGATCTAATACAAAATAATAATCATAACTTTTGTTAGCCTTATTTCTGGAAATATTTACATGCTGGATTAGAAAATCAAGTTAACAGATTGTCTGATTTTTGTAAAAAAATAAAATAATATTAATTATAATTTATAAATATGTGTCATGCATTTAATAATTTACCAAATAAATTGATTAGAAAGAAGTCAAATATTATTTGAAACCTCAAGTACCAGAAACAGAATAAGCAATTTTATTTATTTGATGAGAGGAAAAAAATTTTTAGACTTTCCAGTTGAAAATTATTGAGTATCTAGATGTTATAAACAAATTTTATAAAAAGTTATTTCTCAAACCGTACTCTACTTCACTTTAAAATTTAATATTAAAAAGAGAATTTTAAAGTTGTTAATTTTAAATTATTTTATTACTATTAGGTAGGGGTGGGGAACATCCAGCTTATGAATAACTCCAGTCCTCTAAAGTTCTTAATTCCATCTGCAGACATTTTTAAAAATGTATATAAAAATGGTTCTCTATAAAACTTTTATTTACACATGTATGTAATGCAAATATGGAATTAAAAGTGATGGAATATTTTAACAAATTATCTGTGTGTGGTCTATCTGACTATGAATTTAATGTATGATTCTAAGAATATTTTGTTAGTTTTTATAATTGCTACACTGAGTAAAATAAAAAAAAACTGGCACAGAAAATGAACCAACGCATATGTATTTAATAGAAAGAAATAATAAATTGGTGTGCCTGATATGTCTAATAAATAACATAATTAAAAATCACTACTTTATCAAAACATTCTGATTGCAACAAAATTATTGGGAGAAAAATAAATATTTAAATATAAAACCTGAAAACGAGCTTCATTAAGTGACTGACATGTTTCATAAAAAGTAGAAATAAGTCAGAAAATTATGTGAAAGTAAATTAAATTATTTCACAAAAGATAAACATTTTTGAAGAGAAGTTTATAAAAGACTACATCCTAGCTGCTGTAGAATTAATCTTTCCTGAACATAAAAACAAATTTATGACTAAATATTTCAGGAAAAATAGTTACAAGATAAATTGGAAAATTTCTCATTAAATGTGAAATAGATATTAATAATTAATTAAATAATGGTGTTACTTTATTTTTAATTTACAAAAAATTATGGCCCTCCTTTAAAAAATGAAAGTTGAAATTGGGCTGCCATTTAAAAAAAGTTATCCACCCCTAAATAATATTAGTAAATTAATTAAATTTTTGAATAAATATTGCTGTCCAATTTTTAAGTCAATAATTTTGAATGACTTCTGAATGATATTATAAATATCCAAATGGTCATGGCAAAAATTTACCTATTCCTGCTATAATGTAAAATAAAATTGTTGTTTATTGTTCACTTACTACCCTTTATGTAAGTGATTCTTTATGAATATAGATATTATTTGGGAAATTCAGCTTATTAATGTAAAAAATTCAAATAATATTATATATAAGATTAAATTGCATAGAATTTTTTTATTATTTTAATACATTGCTTATTTTAAATTTGTTGAAATTATAAATTATGTTTTTTAAATATTAAATTAAATAATATATAAAATTATATATATACTTATACTTTCTGTTTGCAGATTATTTTGCCTAATCAAATATCATTTTTAAAAATCTGTTTTGTAACAAATTCTTTCTATAATAATAATAATAGCTTTCAAAAGACTTTATTCAACAAAGCAAAATAGTTTAATAATAATATATTTAATGAATATAATTTTGATATTGTTAAATGAGAAAAAAGATTCAGTTTTCAGAATATTATATATAAGATTAATTTTAATCTAAAATAATGCAATATATATATAATTCTATTTTAATTTAGCTTTTAGAAAGCTTAGAAATTATAATGTAATAAGTTTAAAAATAAGAAATATATTGGAAAAGAAAAACAAATTCATTTTTTTTTTCATTCTAACATATAATTAATAATAATTTATAAAGATTTTTAGAATATTGTAACTATTTTAACGCAATTGGTATTCTTAAAATTTTTATTTTGAAAATTTATTTAATAAATTATATATATATATTATTTCATTTCTTATAATTATAATTTGTCGATTGATTAAGAAAAATAATTATATTTATATATGTAATACAAATAAAATGTCCTTTAATTAAAAACTATTGTAATAACAATAAAATAATTAATATAATGGTAATTAATTATTATATACAGTCTTTCAATCTGCAAAAATACTATTGGTTAATTCCTTAATCCTCAACAACTGTTTTAAGGAATTAAACTTTTACAGATTGAAAGACTGTATGTAATAGTTAATTACTAATATATTTATTATTTTTATTGTTATATATATTATGGCCTTTCTATTTTGCTTCATCATTATATGATTGTAAATAATAGTACATTTTAATTAAAATTTTAAATTTTATACAATAACTAGTAACAAGCTATTAGTTAATTTATAAAAGAATTTAAAATATACTGTTTTCTCAATGTTAAATTTAAGATAATTTTCTTTAAAATAATATAATTTATTTAAATTATAAATTTGAAATAAAATTGTGTTATTTATTTTAAAATAAAAGTGAATAATAATTAAAATCTTATAAGTTAGATTAAATCAGTAGTTATAATGATTAAAGTTAATATTTTTGTAATTGTTAATAATTAATTAACAAATTGCTATTTATTTATTGTTTTAAATCATTTAATTTATGATGAAATAAATGAAAAGTGAGGTTGTGTTAATAGATGTGAACACATGATTCTTTAATAATAAATTTAATTTACTTCCTGTTTCTTAATTTGATTTATTACTTGTTTAAATCAAATGTTATATTTTATTTAATTGTATCAACTTTATAAAATGTTTTTAAAATTAATAATTACAATAATAATGTAAATTATAAATTTTGTGTATCAAATTTAAATTTAAATGAAAAGCATTTATTATTAAAAGATAAATTTAAATGTTACACTATTAATATATATATATATGTTATTTAATAATATTAGTTATAAAATCATTTTTAAAAGTCTATACAAAGTAAATTATATTGAAATTTTGTCAAATGCCTGAAAATAAATTAACCAATCAGGTAGTTGGAAATTATTCCTGTAAATATAGGAAGAGAAGATGAGAGGGCAGAAAAATCAAAAAAATTTCAATGAAAAAATTATATTTCTTATATTTTAAAATTTAAGTATAAATATATTGTAATCTTATTATTTTGATTTTAAAAAGTAATAGTAATAACTTACAAAAAGTATGGGATATATCTTAAGAAACTTATGAACTAATTTCACAATGGAATAAAAAGCCAAACTATTCTCATTGGTATACTACAGGAACTGACTAGAAACTTATGGTAATGAAATGAAATAAAATATTTAAAAAATAAAAATGTATTTAAACAAAAAACCTTACAATATATCTAACCATTTTGTCTACAGAACAATGCAAAGGATACATAAGAAATTTATTATTATTAATTTTCATATATAAAATGGTAGAGAACCTTTTCCACTAACTTTAATTATTAATAGTGATAAAGATAATGATTTGTCTTTAAGAAAACTGTTAACATTTTCTGATATGAATTTATTAGTGGCTTTATTGGGATGATATTGCTTAAAAGAAAGAAGATATTGTGCAGAATGATTTTATAAAAAATTTATCTACTAATTGTAATTTCATCTAAGTAATAATTAGTAGTTGTATTAACCTATTAAATATGGATTATTCAGAAGGAGAATTTTAAAATTTTATAATTCAACTAGTAATATTTTTAAAGTATGCTGAAAGAAAGTTATTAAAAGCCATAATTGTCTTTATTAAATAATAAATTTCATATTTATTAAACATGAAGGATTTTTTATCAATGATATAAGAAGTATGAAATTTTAATTCAAGAACTTTTTATTTTTATTGATAATTAATATTATTTGGATTGTCTTTATGTTTTCATTTATGCTAAGAAGAACAGAGAAAGTGCAGAGAGGAAAGAAGGAGAAAAAAATCTCTTTCATTTCAAGTAACAGTTGGTAAACTGTTCATCGTAACAATGTTTCCTCTGGAAAATATTTTATTCAGTTCAAAGAATTGAAGAAAATGTTTTGTTTTATTATTTTAGTATATAAACATAATTTTTAAGATAACATTAATTCTTCATAATTATTTGATTGTATGTTGTTAGCTTTAGTTTTAAATATTTTAGAATTTTTGGGTATAAAAAAAAAGAAAAAAGAAAATTTTTCTTTGTTCTTGATTATGATTTTATAATGTCAATAAGCTATATCTACCAAAGTGTCATTATAATAATCATAAAAATATTATAATTAAGGTAACTTTAATGTATTATTTTTTAATATAAGATATTGGTATTCAATTATTTCAACCAGGAATCAGGTAAAATACATATGTATAATATTTCTTATGTGTCTATTTATATAAAGTAAATATATTTATTATAATCTGAATAGGATTATAAAAGTGCATGTATAATTGATTTCTGAATAAGTTAAAGGTAACTAACTTACTATATTTATGATAAATTATATCATGAACTATTTTTTTGTTATTATTTTAATCTTCTTGGTATGTTCAAAGTATAAACTGTCTGAATAAGTTTGGATATTATTTTAAGAAATGATAAATAATATTTTTGTGCAATGATGGGAATTTTATACAGAGTGTTTGATAGAAAAGTAGTTGTTCAGGCAAGCAGTTTTATTAGGAAATCCTGCAGTGGTAGGAATGTGTTATTAATATTTAGTATAATACAGTTAAAGTAAGTTAAAATATTTGTGATATATAGATAGTACCATATTTTAAAAATTTGTAAGTGCTTAAAAGAGAAGACAAGATAGAAATTAAGGTAGACACAAGAAAATATATTCTTAAGCTACATAATCCATGATATCAGTATTTCCTATAGTTTTAAAAAGTATTTATCCAACACTTATAATCACAAAAATCACCCTGGTATATACATTGTATTAGAGAATTGTATATTTGAGCAATGATAATAGCTAAACTTTCAAATGATGACAAGATAATTCATTTAATGCCAAAACAATTATGTGATTACCTTGTCCTTATAAATTGAGTTAATTTGATATTCCATTGTATCTTAAAATGATTATAGTTATTTATTTTATATATAGTCACATATATTCATTTACTTAAATTTATTAAATTTGGACTATTATATTATTAATCTTAATTAATATTTCAAACATAATGCTTTTGTATTTTTATCTTTAAAATGGTTTTATAGGAATCAAACACTTATTCAGACAATGGATATCTACTCTAAAGCATTAGGATTCCAATTAAAGAAGTTTTAGAAGAAAATAATATATTTAATTTTTCCTATTTCTCACTCTTTAATTTTTAAATGTAAAATATGAATGGCTTAATATTGAGACAAAAATTAACTAAAAATGTTTTATCACAATAATTTAAAAATGAAAGATTCTGTTGAGATATCTTATTTTTTTAATTAAAACTAATAATTAAATTTTCAAAAAAGTGCGATTATTTTTTGGCTTATTTTTTTTTATCGTTTTTTTAAAAAAATCAATTTAAAATATTTACAATAACAAAAAAAGACTTTAGCTTTCTTTTGGTATATTGCATCTTTCATATGCAATAGCAGTTACACCTGGAAGCAGCAGAAAAAAAAGACATTTTAAACATAGTAAGAATTTATTCTTATAAGTTTAATTTTAACCTGTTCAGAATGCAGTTGGTTGTCATCTTTGAATTAAATCATATACTTTAAATTAAAAACAAGTCTTAAAATTGAAATACAGTGCCAAAAAACAAAACAAAAACATAAAAAAGAAAAATACTTTTGAAAACAAGAAATAGTCTATATGTTGTATAGTCAAATTATAATAAATATTAAATCTTTACCAATAGATTATAATGAAGTATATAATTTAATCTTCACCTAATAAAGGTAAAATGTTACAAATTCATAATCTTGAGTAGGTTTACTAAATAAAGATGAAATTATATATTCTTATAGTGGTTTTTATATTATATATATATATATTAATGAAAATTTATTATAAAATGATAATTTTTTAATAAAGAAATTGACAATTGTTGCAAGCAATTATTATGTTGCTTATAGTTTTTTATTACCTACTTTTCTCTACTTTCCTTCATAAGAATGTTTACTCTGCAAATATATTTTGATGAAATAATATCTTTACAAATTTGCTTAAAAATAATGGTACAGTATAGCCACTAACTATTCTGAATTAGCTATACATCTTCAATTATATGATATCCAAATAAAAATATAACCAAAATATAAAAGTATAAATAAACAAACAAAAAACATTAAAATATGCAATTTTTGCAATGTTTGTGTAGCCATTTTTTCTTCTCTAAGCACTATATGTGATCATATTTAAAAATAAAAGTAAAATTTATAAATAAAGTTTATAATATTCTAGTAGTCACTTTTTCATCTCAGATCATTATACATGATTATGTTTATTAATAAAATTTCTCTGGTTTATATTATTTTATTCTTCCTTTACTATTCTTTCTTAATTTGATGTGCAGTATTTTGCATAATAAAATATTTTCTGAACATAATACTAAAAGTTTTGTAAAATTTTAGAGTAAACTAAAAGTAGATACTGATTTTAAAAAATCAAAACAATTAGAGAGATCTTAATTTTTATAAGAATAAAAAAATAATTATTGGAGAAGAAATATATAATCCAGAATATATTTAATAGTAATGAAAGTAAAACATTTCACTGTTTACTTTATGCTGAAAATAAAAATATGGAATAGTTATTTTTTAATTCTTTTTGCATCAGTGAATGCATGAGTAAATCCTCTCAGAAAAATACCTATAAATTTGCCTCCTCAATTTATTATTAATAACTATATTATTACTTTTTAAAATTTTTGTTGATATTATAATCTTAATTTATATATGTATACTATACATATAAAAAGTATATATATATATATATATATATATATATATCAAAATATTAATATATAACAAACTAACCAAAGGAAATACATATAAAAACAAAAAAATAAAGACTATAAATCCAATAAATAATATAATATTTCAACCAGAGGACTCTGGTTGAAATATTATATTATTTATTGGATTTATAGTCTTTATTTTTTTGTTTATATATATATATATATATATATATATATATATATATATATATATATATATATATATATATATATATATATATATATATATTGTAATGGGATGGGGATAGGCAGAAGTGGAAATATTGTATTTAAGGATATAAGAGTATGAGATTAGAAAATCTCTGAGATCATTGAGAACATTGCATGATCAGAAGCTAACTCAGAAGAGCAGCTAAAAACATAATTATCTATCAACCAGCATTATCAAAAAGTAATCATAAGTAATACTAATACTCAAAATAAATAATCACTCATCATGAATGATCCACAATATAATAAATCAGTACAATAAAACAACAGTCCATCTTGTGATTGGATTGGAAATGGGTCTTCTGTAGACCAGGCTAACTATTGAGCCTTTGCCACTTTGGGCAATTATTTAAACATAACTTGGATGCACCAGCTTAGTGCCCATCCATTAAAATACATAAGAATCAGAAATCAAAACAATAATGCTGGAACATTCAGAACATGCTGATCATCATCAATGTTCTGGCCACTTGTATTGGCCAACTATAAATGTAAATTTTTAATAAGACTAAAGTAAAATAAAAGATAGTGCATGGGCTTTAAAGAGTATCCTCTTTTTCACCAACCAGGATGATGATTGATCATCTCTGGATGCCCCAAAGCACTAAATACACATCCCCATTTATATATTCATCCCATGCTCAAATATAGCCCAGAGAACACAAGCCCTATTACTGTATGTGACCAAGAGATGATGGAAACCATTTTTAGCAGTTAAATACAGGTTTATAAACAACAACAAAAATGATATTTAAGGTATTATAGGATAAGGCTCTGATTTTTGAAAAGTATACAAAATTATATACACACTAAAATTTACAAGATTACTACAAAATTTCAAATTATTACACTAACTGCATGATTTCTTAATGGGTATCTATAAACACATACATATATCAGTACACAGACATACATTTTATAATATATGATCAAGACATTTCAATTAAACATAAAATAATTATTACATTTGTGATTTACATAATTACTATTCAAAATTTAAATTATTACATTAATTTACATATATGTGTGCACAGACGCGCAATTTATAATATACAATTAATATTCACTAACAAAAAAATATGATTATAATTTTACATATATGAGTGTGCATGTATATATGCACACTGGGTTTTACCTATTTAAACTTGTTACAATAATAATTTTTTTTCATAATCCATTTGGAAAACATATAAATTTCACACATATGTGTGTATAAACAAAATATAGATATAATTTAAAATTAGTTTCAATTTATAATTCTCAAAAGTATAGTCAATTTTTGACAGGTATTTGTTGATTAATTATCAACAGTTTTTAAATTAAATTATTGAATCATCGATTTTTTACTTTTTTTCTTAATATAAATTTTTCAAAATAATGTCCAAAGGATTATTGTTCAAGCGCCTCTTTTGCCTTTAATGATCAATGCATTATTCTTGACTCTTAATTATAATTCAAGAAAAATTACTTTATATTCTTTTAAAATATATAAATTTTTAACCGACTTTAAAATAATATTGCTCTATATATGTCTTTTTAAATGAATTCTTTTAAAATAACTCACCAGCTATATATACGTTTAAGTATGTTTCTCTGCATACATCTAACACAGCATACATGTAATTAATTCTTCAGCAATCTGGAAGATTTTTCATGGTGAGTTTGGTTTTTAATGACTGTCATTATCAGGAAAAAGTATAATTCAGGTAATTTTTTGGCATACCATGAGATTTTTTTTTGTAGTCCAAGCAATTGTCAAGCTGTCTTCTAGAACATATTTAAGCAGCTAGTTGATGCATTTGAAGTGACCCTGGCTTCATGAATCAAAACTGCAGTAAACTATAAGGCAGCTACTGGACTGTCCCTAGATCTTCATAGGAGCTTTATATAACTCCGCTAGCTATTTTGTCCTCTTTTTTTTTTCAGGCTATTGATTCAGAAGTGACCCAGCTTCAAGTAAATCGAAACTCCTGTGAAGGAAAATAGTAGCAGCTCCTGCTTTCAGCTACATTAGTTCATGGTAGCTTTTCTGACAACTCTCTGGTACAGCCAACAATATACTGCTTTCTTCAAAATCATTATCCAAACTGCTGATATTTTTTATCAGCTCTTTTTATAAAATCATCTGAGGTGTTATAGCAACACTTTGATTAAAAACAGTTTCTATTTTTATCTCACTAATCCCTTTGAAAACATATACATGTTTTTACTTAGGGGATTTCCAATAGATAACAATTTTGTTTAATTAATTAAAATTTTAAAAATACAATAGGGTGTTTTTAAATTTCAAAATCAGAGTAATAATTAATAATAATGCAATATTTATATTTATTCAGACCTTTTTAAAATATTAATTTCATAATGATATTTTACTTTAAGCTGAGAGTTATTTAACCCTTTACTTATTATTATTTTATTTTAGGAAATATAAAAAAATATCTACAAAAATTTATTTTATGTTTATTTCTACTTTTCCTTTCAACTTTTATCTATATTTATGTGCACACACTATATTAGTGTGTCTATGTAATCCAATTAGTTACAATATATATATATATATATATATATATATAAGATGACAGAATCTTGTCTAATGGGTTTTATTCATTAGTGGAATAGTTTGCAGCTGCTTTACAAAGAAAATATATATATATATATAATTGACCCTATATTAAACACACAAGAAAATTATATATATATATTATGTGGATGACGTCTTTGTTTGTGTGTGCAAAATACAATTAGCTACATGCTCAGAGATTTGAACCCAGATTCAAGATCAAATTGGAAAGTTGAGCTGGAAGATAATCTAATTTAATATCTGCATTTAAAATTAAATTAGACACACAATGCACTCCAATATAAAATAGTTATAACCCTCCCTCCCCAATATTTTAATTTTAAATTTAACACTAATATTTTTCTTGTTTAAAATGAAATATAAATGCAAAGTATTTGTCCTAGTGACAATTTAAAGAATTTATGTTTGCAATTTAGTAAAATAATGTTAAAGGTATGCTTAAATATAGGAAGAGAGTATATAATGTAAAAGTGGGCGGGGGGGGACATAATGTTAACTATACATTTTGACCAGTATATACTTTAAGAAATTAAATGTAATAGGATTATCTGAAAGGAATGACAAACTTATTATAAAATATAATGTATTTATGAAAGTAAGAAAGAATGAATGTTAATGTAAGACAATATCATGATCTGATTTGTTATAAAGATAAAAAATATCCTATTGATAATAATATTTGAAATAGATTATTCATTGTGTAACATGATCGTAGACATGGATAGAAAATTATGATATGGGGAATATTATATTAAGTTGTTAGTCTAGAATAAGTAGAGTAATAGATGTCAAATACATAATCAAACAAGATGAGTTAAAATTCCAGGATAGGATAAAATATCATCCTGAAAAACTGAGGAATAGTTAAGTAGAAGTAATTTGTGTGATATCCATATATTTATTGGAAAAAGGGGGAGGGTTCCCTGTAAAGAAATGAGGATAGTATATACTTTAAGTACTATGGGGAAAAAGCCAGGGGAAAATCTGGGTAGAATCATTAAGAAAATGACTGCCTGCCAAAATATGACACCTCATATTAAAAAGAAACCTCCATTCATTTTATTATAATATATTATTGAATATAGTATTTAATAAAATTAGTTTGGTCATTGATAAAGTTTTAGATAAATAATAATATAGGAGGCATCAAAGGTAGATAAAATATTTAAAGGATTTTATAATTTCTTCCTAAATCTTGATAGATTTACTTGAGGGTAAAACCATGTACAAAACAAATATTTTATGTTTGAATAGTAATTTGAATAAATTAAATAAATTACTAGATGAGTAAAAATAATTGAAATCAAAGAACACTGTAAAATATAAGTGAGAGAGAGAATGGAGGCATAAATAAATTGTATGATATGGAAAGAGTTTTTAGCTTAGTATTTATTTTAATTACATTATGAATATTGTTTTATATTTTTTATTACCACAGCAAAAACAATTTTGTTGATTAAGTTATAATAATCTTTTATGCCAAGTTAGATAATACAAAATATAAGTTAAAGGGTACAATTTTTTTATAATATTGAGAATTATAAAATATCAGATAGTAAAACAAAACTGAGAAAATAACTACCAGATGACTCATGAATGATGCAAATATATTAAATTAGTAGAAAAACGTACATGATAATAAAAATAATAAACATAATTTTAAAAAGAACTAGATATTAAATAGGAGAAGGGTTGATTGCATATATAAAAAAAATCATTATGGTTACTTGTAAAGATATAATAACCTTATGTACTTGTAAAGAATGTAAATAATTTATTGTCAATGTAAAACAGTTTAATGCTTTTTTTTGTTAATGATGTATTTAACTTTATATGTATAATTGTTTGTTATATATTCTTAGTTTTGTAAATAAATGAATATTTTGATTTAAACTTTATCATAGTAATTTTATTGAGTCTGAGAGTCATTTCCATCACAAGGTCATATCAATAAAGCACATTATCTACATAAAATTATACATACTAAATTATGATTACATGCCTCATTTGAGAAGCTGTGCTTAAGAGTTTATAAGTAGTACATTAACTATAAATTGCTTTAAATTATAAATATATTAAAGAAAGCTTATGGTACTTCATATTTTTATTAGATGCAAAAGAATTTTGAAGAGCCATATGAAAAATACTATTAAATCTTACAAAATGGAGAGCATATAATAGAAATCAGCAATATGTTTGAGAGTCACATTCTAATTTTGTAATTTAACTTGAAATATGTTATATCATAATTTTAAAATATTATATAATTTCAGAGTACAAGTTACTAATCAAATATATTTTAAGATTTGTAATTCTGAAGGAGTTAATTTCAGTGGGTGAATGCTAATTAAGAATTCATGGAATTACACTTGGTAGATAATAACGGTGTGATGAAGCTTTGATTATAAAAACATACGTATTCTAGAGTAATTGTTGTTAATATAAGTATGAGAATAAATCTTAGGAAAAGTAGATTAAATTATTTAAATGAAAGTAATGAGTAGATAATGAGTGTTAATTTCCACATCTTATTATTATAGTTAGATTAAGTTTCCAATAGGAGGTTAATCAAGGTTTGTAATAGTACATTTTTATTAAATGGTTAGGTCCCAGTAAAATCCCTCTTGCAATTCAATTATTTCATTATCCATCTAATTGTTATATTGGATTTTAGAATAGAATATTTTTGATCCCTGAGATAGCCATAGGATAGCATCAATTATTTTAAGTTAATGTATTTTGGTTAATGTTTTTAGTTTTAGGCTTCTTTAATTGTAGAAGAGTAGTTATTTCATTATTTAAATAAAATATTATGTTAGTCATTACTTGTTGTGGTAATTTTCCTAATGATTATAATAGGACAGTAGCAGCAGAATTGTCACAATAGCATTGTCATTGTGGAGTGTATTTTATATACTTCTCAATGTTAAAACCACTCTCTAGTAATTGTCCCTAGAATCTATCTTATATTTTAATACTTAGCAAGTTTCAAGCCCCATAAAGAGTTTTATACTTTATTGTTGTTATACTTGATGGTTTATTATTGAGATAGTATAGAAGAGGGTAGAAAAATAGAAGGTAGGGTAGAAAGGTGTTAGAAGAACAGGAAGGGAAGGTTACTATATATAACAAAATAAAATGAAGGGAAGGTTACTATATATAACAAAATAAAATGTTTGCTAATATTAATAGTACAATAACAAAACTTAAATATATTCTAAATAACGGTAAACAACTTATAATATAATATAAATAAAAAATCATAGAGAAATATTTTCAATTATATTCATAATCATTATCAACTCAATTCAAATTTCAAAATAGAATCATCTACTACCAACCGGAAACACATGTAAATTTAAATATTTCATAATTCATTAATCTTAACATTTTCTGACTGTCTATTTATTATCGTATTTTTATATCTACTAATAAAAATTGCCTCCTTAATTTTTTTCTTTTCATTATCTCTTTCCTGACCTAAAATCTCTATCTTTTTTATATCAAAATCAAATTTAAAATTACAATGCCTATCATAATCATAAAAAACAGATTCAGTGTATAACTTCACTTCATTTTTTCCATCACTACATATCTGCACAGTATTCAAAACTCTTTTATACAACAATTTATGCTCTTTAATTCTTTTCTCTATATTACATTTAGACTCCCCCACATATGATAAGTTACACCCACAAAAAAAATTATAAATTACATTACTCAAATTATTTTTCTAACTCATCTTTTGAATTATTAATTATTCTATTTAAATTACCTGATCCATAAAATGAAACATTATATATTTCATTATAAACTTTTTCATAAATTTCACTTGACCATTATTATAAAAAGACAAAGAAATCCATTTTTTACTTACAATTTTTTTATCATCCACATTTTTATTAATTTTCTTATTAAATTGACAAAGTACCTGATAAATGTCTTTATAATAATAATGGTCAAGTGAAATTTATGAAAAAAGTTTATAATGAAATATGTAATGTTTCATTTTATGGATCAGGTAATTTAAATAGAATAATTAATAATTCAAAAGATGAGTTAGAAAAATAATTTGAGTAATGTAATTTATAGATTTTTTTGTGGGTGTAACTTAGCATATGTGGGGGAGTCTATGTGTAATATAGAGAAGAAAATTAAAGAGCATAAATTGTTGTATAAAAGAGTTTTGAAAACTGTGCAGATATGTAGTAATGGAAAAAATGAAGTGAAGTTATATACTGAATCTGTTTTTTGTGATCATGATAGGAATTGTAATTTAAAATTATTTTGATATAAAAAAGATAGAGCTTTTAGGTCAGGAAAGAGATAATGAAAAAAGAAAAATTAAGGAGACAATTTTTATTAGTAGATATAAAAATAAAATAATAAATAAACAGTCAGCAAATGTTAAGATTAATGAATTATAGGATATGTAAATCAACATGTGTTTCCGGTTGGTAGTAGATGATTCCATTTTGAAATTTGAATTGAGTTGTTAATGATAATGAATATAATCGAAAATATTTCTCTATGAATTTTTATTTATATTATATTATAAGTCATTTATCATTATGTGGAATATATTTAAGTTTTGTTATATATATGTAATACTACTACAAATTGTTGTCTGTATTTCTTCAAAATAATACACGTAAACTTATAAATAAATATTAGAAAATACAGTCATTAAAATTTGTTAAAAAGAACAAAAAATATAAATATCACTTAGGAGCACTTTCAACTACCCTTGTAGTCTTTGTAAACTAATACTCTAAAAGGTCAACTTTCCCATAATGCTGTGAACTTAAAGTTTGCTGTCTCCTATTGATTAAGTCTTGCTTGTATTTATGTATTAACATAGCTTCCTTGATTTTCTTTTTTTATTATTTCTTTCAGTTTGCAATATTTTTATGTTATATTTGAACCATATATATATATATATGATTTATTATGGTCATAAAACACAGAAGCTGATCAATTATCATTATCTTTACAATTTTGTTTCATATTCTGAACTCTTTTTAATAACAGCAAGTGCTATTTTGTTCTCTTCTCCAATGTGCATCTCAACTCACCTATATATCCACTACCACACCTACACATCCATTTATAAACAATACAATTTTTATTTGTAAATAAGGTTTTATCTTTACAGTTATTTATTAATTTATTTAATGTAAGTGTTGCATGAAATGCAATGTCACATATACTTTTATAAATTTTCTTTATGAAACTTGCCTGTTGATTTAAAATATATGGTATTGATATCCAAATTTTATTATCAGAAGAATTAACATCATTATTAACCTTATTTTTATTTTTGTATTTATATTTTGAATTTTAATTACTGTATTTTCTAATGTTTATTTATAAGTTTACATATATATATATATATGGTTGTTGAAAAGTACTTTCTAATGTTTATTTATAAGTTTACATATATATATATATATGGTTGTTGAAAAGTACTGCACATTTTCAGTTCAATAAATCAATTAGCATTCTATTCTAATCAATGATTATCAACAAAATATGAACTATTTAATGATAAATATGTTTATATGTGAAGGGGCTTGGAATAAAATGCAGTATATTTCATGTATCCAGTGTACTGACATGTTTCTAAATAGTTTTAAAATGAAAAATTTTAGTTATACTTTTTTTTTCTGTTTATTGTGCATACTTTTTATTTTACTTATTTTTATTATATATACAAAATTTACAGCTCTTTTCAAAGTTGGAGAATGCCCAAGACTTCAGCCAATTTTTGCTGGTTCTTGTAATAGTACTTGTACTAATGATGAAGACTGTCCTGATATTCAGAAATGCTGCTCTAATGGATGTGGGCATGAATGTTTTAATCCTGGAGGTAACCAAAATTATATATATATATATATATGTATATATATATATAAGTAGATTTTTACAGATGTTATTGCTGAGAATTTTCTATCACCACCTTATTAATATATATATATATATATATATATATATATATATATATAATGCCATTACAATTTAGTCAGTAGCTAAATTTGTAGTAATGTGCATGAAAGAAAATGTGGAACAAAAATCATCATCACATTTTTATATAGGAAAAAAAGCTGTAGGGAACCCATGTTTAAACCCTACAAGATCAAGTTTTAGAAACCTAATACAGAAAGAGGGTGGGGGAAAACAGTTATGTTCTTTATTTGTTTGTGTGTTGATAAAAACTCAAAAAGAGTAGTACACACATTTAATTATTCAATAGGTAATTTTTTTGTTAAAAAGTAAAGTTATAACACATATATGGGTGGTGTGAGTGTGTGTGTAAGCTATTTAGTTGTCATTTTATATTTCAAATATTAAACTTTCTTCAAAACTAGTCTGCATTTGCTAAATTCTAATATTTTATTTTTATCTGTCTATTTTTGTTTTTCTATGATTATAATTTGGGGTTTGAAAGTTGTAAGGATTTAATTTTAGATATTAAAATTATAATTTCTAAAAAGCCTTCAGATTATTTAATAGGCCAGTTTTTATAAATTATTTGGATGATAAACTGTGTGTATACATTGCATAAAGAAATCTACATTTATTACATATTGAAAAAGAAAAAGAAGAAAATTGATTAAATTGTTTTTTTTTACTCAACAATTTTCTAACAAACAATCTTTATGATTGTTTGTCATGTTGAGGCTCAGACAGTTATGATGGTGATATGAAGAAAAAGAATTAAGACAATTTTTTCTTCAAAACAGGATTAATCTGAATAATCAGGATAGTGTGATTTTTCATATGTCCCAGTGAACTGTGGAAATATAATTAAAGGATTTGCTGAAAAATAGAGAAAGAAATAAGGTATAAAACCAGTCTGAAAAATCAGTTAAGGGACATTTTAAAATATTGAAACTAAGGAAAGACAAGTGTTTTTTAATTCTGCCAGATATCCATTTAAAATCATTTTTTTATATATAAAGTTTTTTGAAAATTGAAAATCTAAGGATGGCAGGCTAAAAATCTATACATATCTCATCTGGGGCAAATCCCATAACCCACAGAGCCAGCATGTCATATAGAAAAAAAAATAATAATAATAATAATAAAGTCTTTTCTGAATTAAAAATATTCTACACTTATGACTGATTGGCAGAAATGAGATATTTTAAGTAAAAGAAAACATTCACCTGCATTTGAAAGCTGAAGGAAAATAATTAATCTACTAATAAGTATTGAATCAGCTAGTCCAGTTATCCCAGTGACTGAATTTAAACCCAAGAAAAATTATAAATGGGAGAAAAACTGGTATACTCCATTTATTAGAAGAATTATGTTTAACCAGAGGGAAGAAACAGTTCCAGTGCCCAAATGATTCACACTGAAGCAAATGACCTCATCATCACCATTAAATAATTATAAGCCTTGGGAAAAGAAACTGTACCAGTGAACTGCAGAAATTGATAGCTGCAAAAGTATGGACATTTAACAATCTAAGTTTGAACTCTTGGAAGCTTCCACAAAATGAAAAGGGACTGGTAATATGAATTTTTGTTATATATTTTCTTTTATGATATTAGAGACTATTGGTAAAAAATTTGAGCTGTAAAGTTTTATATTTTTTTCTCAGAACTTTAAAACAACCAAAATCTATTGAAACCAAAATTTTCTTCAATAATAATAGCTATAATCTTGAGTAATAATTTTATATATGCTAAAACTATTATACCCCGCTTATTAATGAAGTTTATTTTTTAAAGGGTATTATTCTATATTACTCTACAATTATGAAATGTTTGTTAATATGGAAAATATTTTTTTTCCAATTTATTATTTTGTTTTTAAATAATGTTTAGTTATAATGGGGATAAACACACACATGCACAGTAATATATTAACTGGTTACATATATATAATGATGTGTGAATGTGAGAATAACAGACATATATAGCATTAAAAATATTAGGTTATTTTTGTTTTGATTTAAGGAGTAGCAATATCAGTAGATTACAGCGTAGAGTTGGAGAAGTAATTTAAAAACTCATTTCTGGAAATCTTGCTCTTTCAATTCAACTAACATTTTTTTCCTTAATCATTCTACTTTACATGTTAGATTATAAAAGTATGTGTGCCAAAAGAGTGTTTATTTTTTTCTTATGAAATGTTTTGCTTATGGAGTGAAAATCTTAGCAAATATGGTATCCAATTTAATATACATTATATCTTTAATGGGAAAGGGGAAAGAACTTAAAATTAATATTATGATTTCAAAATAGTCAATTATTGTTATTATTATTATTCATATAAATTTTTATGTCTATCTAGAAATTGTATGTATATGTTAGAAATGCAGTAATAAATGTTAATTTGTTTTATTAAACGAGGAGTATATATTTCATTAAGGGTATTCTTTATTAGTTGATGATCATTCATCATCAATGGTGAATATTAATAGTTTAAGTTCCAATTAGATATACTAAGATTAACCAGTAGTTATGAATTTCTTTAGAACTAAATTTGATGTTAGGCTTGGTTCTAAAGCTGTGGTTGAACCCATTATCATCATCATCATCACATTTTAAGTAATGAGCTAGATCAATGTTTAAAGAACATAAATAAATAGTAGTTTCATGATATTTAGTTGACATTCATGAATCATTATAATAACCACCATTCCATCATCTACATCATGCAAGGATGAGTGAATTGCCATCCTAAATTAATAGTATAATATGAGCTAGTAAAACTTATAAAGATATTGAAACACATTTATTATGTTAAGATCTAGGAGATGATTTCTGTCTGATGAATTTTATATACACCACTTTAGTTTAAGGATGTTTTGTGTTTACCTAAATGTTAGTGCATACAGTGATATGGGTCTAAAAGCAAAATCCTCCATTTTTGTTAGAAATAAAGTACCAAAAGGGGATTCAAACCTGGTACATGTGAAAAGGTTATAAGATATAACTTTGTCTAGGTTCAGATAGCCTAGTGGCACCCTGCTAGACCATATTCACTTGTTATTCACTTAAATATGCACTTGATATCAAACCAAGAGATAAGAGTGGGTAAAATCTACTGTTGGATTTATTGAGAAGATATTTTATTGAGTTATCAGTGTACTCACCCACTTGATGTCATTTCCTGAGTTACAATAGTTGTTCTTAATAATTTGTTTATATTTTCTACTTGTTTATTGATGATACAATGGCTGCCTAACTAGGGCTTGAAATAGGCCAGATACCAGCCATCTGAAATGACTAGTCTCCAAGCATTATAGTTGCTGATTATTGATATTATGATATTTTTTAAAACTTAAGTAGAAATTGATGAATTTAAGACACCAATATTTTGAATGATAATTAATATTTTGATCATTAATAAATTTCAATGACTATTATAGTTACAACTTATTAGTCTCCTTAATATGTTTTAGATTATTATTAAGTGATACAATTATATATTATTCAACTACAATGCCTTTTGCCTCAGGTTGTGCTCTAGTGGTAATATTTGATCAAAAATTTAAGTTACAATATATATATATATTGTGCCATTTATTTATATATATGGTACAATATATATATATATTGTGCCATTTATTTATATATATGGTACAAATTACTATTTAATATTGGGTATCATTTAAATAAAAAAAGAGAGAAACCGATCCTTAATTTTTTTTTGTAATATAATGTTTTAAAAAAAACGTACAGTGCAAGTTTAATTTTTCTTTTTAATATAAGTTAACTAAAATAAATTCAATGTTGGAAAGTGCATACTGAATAATTGATTCAGGTAGTGAAAGAAAATTCCAAAGGTAAAAGATTGCTATCAGAAAGTCCGACTTTCTGATAGTAATTAAAAATGGCAGAAATTCTTAATGAGGAAACAGACTTTGTAATAAAAAAAAGGAGAATAATGTAGAAGTTTATAAAATAGAACAAAAGGGAAAAAGGAATATGCGCAGAACTTCTAAAGAGAATCTGGGAATATAAAAGGAGCCGACAGATTTGAAAAGTGTCTTTTGTCTTGTCGTTCCAGAGAGTGTTAAGCAATTTGAAGTGCCTCGTATTTTTTTTTAAACAAAAAAAAAATATTAATAAAATGTGTCCACTTAGATATGAACTGAAATCGCTCATCATGAGTGAGTAGAACTCTATCATTTGCCGACACTTTCTCTCGAGAAAAGTCACCTAGATCATCATCTGACTCTACCTAAATTTGATCGGAGATTTGGAAGAAGTGCAACTAAAAAACAACTACTGTGGACTACCCACTGACTGAATTGGATGTCGGAGGATCAATGACCTATTTAAATATAAACTTACTGGTAAGTTAATGGCCATAACTTTATATAAAGCTTTATGAACTGAGATTTTAATGAAATGTTTATCCCATAATTTTGTGATCTAAAGATTTGCAAACTGAGTAGTAAATGAAACAGTACCACGGAAAAATAAGACACAAACTAACTATTGCTTCAATATTTGAATCAAATTATTAAATTCATTATGCACAATACATCTCAACATTATAATTTTTCATTTATCATAAATATTAAATCTTTGTTATTAGCATACTTTCATTGTACGTGTATAAATTTAGAGTTATTATATTTAAGTTTTGATTATTTAGAATCAAATTAGTATACAAATTACCTTTACTAAATAGATTTATTTTTCTTAATTAAGTCAAAGGGGAATATCTTCTACTTATTGGGAATTTTAACCCAGATCATATAATTATTAGTTTACGAGTTACAATATGTCCGACGCCAACTCAGTGGGTCTAACGACTCTGGTGCCCTCATGTAGAAATTAAAAACTGAGTCAGCTCACAATTGTACTTAGCAATAATTCTAGGCTGAGCTGATCAGGAAAGATAGTTATGTTTTAGAATAATAATGAAATGTTCTTTTTTTTTTTAATAAAATAAATGAACATTTATTTTTCTTTTGCATAACTTGATCAACTCACGCATTTATAATGCGGGTAGAGGCCTAGAATTACAGAAAACGTTATAATATATATATATATGATATAATCAGAAAAATAGCCAATTAAAAACTGGTATTCCAAATTGAAAATCATGTTATTTAGTAATAATCTTTCTATCTGACCCACTTTTAAATCAAAAGTCCAGCTTTGGTTTTATGATAAGTTAAATAGAAATACTATTATAATATAATGTGATTTTTATCTTGCATGCCAGTTTTTAATGTTAATTGCTTGCCTGATTATATTTTAGATTAAATCTATTTAGATAAATATTCAAGAAACTTCAGTTATATATATAAAGATAGATGTGTAATACTTAGAAAGATAAACTTTCGAAATGCTTATATAATTAATGCTAAAAAGATTTATCTCTCAAAGTATTATTTACATAAAGAAAAAGAAAGAATAGTTATAATAGTAATAGCAGTAATAGCAAAATAGTTACCATATAAATAGAATGATAGAAAATAGTTTATGTAAATGAGATAAAAATCTTACACACATTATATTTTTTGTTACAGATTATGTTCATATTATGACTTTATATAAAAATTTACATTATAATAATAATAACAAACACACGCTTATAAAATACATGGCTATAATAAATATATGAAAATAGATCAGATGTAAAAGTTCTTAAAGTCCTGTTGATAGAGTTCTATTTTTCTCAAATCATTAATTTTATATTTAGTTATAAATAGTAGACAAATGAAAATTCATGCATGCTTTTACCTAGGCTTTGCTGTAATTGTCCCATGGGTATTTCTTCCGAGCGCTCTTGATTAACTTCCTCAGATTGTGGGGTTATTTTCGTTCCAGTTTTGCTTGTTGATTCCTTAGGTTCTCCATTAACTTCCTCCATTTGTGGGGTTATTTTCATTCAGTTTGCTGGTTGATTCTTTAGGTTGAGTTTCAATCGTCAGCTACAGAAGCGGCAGTCCCTCTAGCAGGTCAGGCAAAGATCTTACATTGTGAGTCAGTGATGAGATGGCTTGAATCCGAACCCACGTTCCTTTAACGCCACTAGCCATGCACTTCTCCCATTTTCTTTTAGCTGTTGCTTCTCTAAAGTCTCTACTAGCAATGACAGACAAAAATTGTAATTTTATTAATCTCTTTCTTTGTTCATTGTTTTTAAAAAATTTTAATTAAGACTTAGATTTCCAACCAATTCTTGTCATTATGTTTCTTTATTTAATTAGTGGCTGGAATGTAAGTCCCAATTAATTTAAGAGATCAGGCAAAGATCTTCCGTTGATAACATTTCTTTGTCCATGGAATTTAATTTGTCCAACAGACTTTCACACCTACGGCCATATTGTTTCTTTTTATATATCACATATTACATTTATTTTATTTAAAGTTTACAATTCATTTATTTTTTTCTTTCACATTTACGTTTTACATTTATTTTAATTTGTTATAATATATTTTTTAAAAGAGAGAAGAAATGCATTTTTTTTTATGCATCCACTTCCCCTCTCCCACAATAAACAAAAATAATTTCTAGCATTTGACTTATAAGAGAGAAAGAGACGCATTTCTTTATTTATGCACCCCCCTCCCCTTCTCTTACTATTACAAAATCCACAGTAATTTTGACATTAGAATTTCAATTTTTCTTTTCCTTCCTTTCTTTTTTTTTTAAAAAATTTATTAGCTAATTTATTTCACCTTTATTACTTTCTAATTATATTAATAAATATATATGTGTGTCGACGACTTTACGTGGTCGTCACAATATATATATATATATTGGATACATAAACTAAATTGCATAGCATAGAAATATATCTAAGACCATGGTTACAATTGTATGTTACTACAATCAAAAATATATTCAAAACATTGACCAGAAACTGTAAAAAAGTTGAAAATAGTCATTTCATTTTTATATTTAATATACAAAATGGTACATGAATAATCAGATGCATTTTTATAACTAAAACCAGGTAATTGTTACAAAAACCACTGTCAAGGTTTGTAGCATTACATTTTACCCCAATCAATATCATACCTGAATTTGTGCATTTGATTTGTATATAATAAACCCTATTATATTGCAATAAGGAGTGTTAAAATCACTAAGTACAATACAATGAGCAATGCTAGATGAATAAAATATCATGGTTTATATTAATAATATAAACCATGACATTTTTCTTTTGTTGAAGTAGCATGATTAAATTATAAAACAGCCTTAAGTCTGACATCTGAACTTTTTTTAATCCATTTGTATTTTACATTACAGATAATTCACAATAAGTATGTGTGTAATGAAGTTATAAGTTTAATTTATTGCTATAATTAGGAATATTCTACAAGTTTATTTTAAATTAATATTTTAAAAATTAGTTTTCTAAAATTATTCAACTTGTACCTCATTCCAAAATACATTTATATATTCATTTTTATTGTAGGATTAGTTACAAATAATTTTATCCCACAGCATGAAGTTGAAAATCCAGGATTAACTAACAGGGGAGGTAACTCATCTTTAGCAATTGATCTTGATCTTGCATTTGCATCCAAACGATCTGAAAATGAAGGAACAATTTATAAATCAGGAAATCTTAAAAAGTCAAAACAGAATTTACGCTCTCAAGGTGTACCACCAAATAACAACAGTCCTATTTCTAGTTATTCAGGACTACCAATCTCAAATGCATTTTTTATTGATGATCTGCATTTTTCATATCCAAGTATTTGGAATTCTAACAGTCATATTTCACAAAATGTCAATCAAGCAAACCGAGCAACTGAGACGGAATCTGTAATATTGAATAGTTCTAATACTTTTGCTGCTACAACAGAATATCCAATGAATGCCACAGAAATAAATCATTTTTTATACAGAGTACCATTAGAAAAAATCAAAAGTGGTTTAAAGCCAAATAAAATAAAAGGATTGAGTAATAGATCTGATAATCAGTCTGTATCTCCTTCCATATTTCCAAACAATACTAGACCATCCAATCAGTTTGATGTCTCTCCTGATTTCTTTCCAGGAACTGATGAAGAAGTTCAAACTATATTCGAATTCACTAATGATTCATATATTACTGATTTATTTTCTCAAAATTCAGATCGTAACATAAGCATTATACATAATAAAGATGGTCATTGTCCTCCTTACCATCTAAGATCTACTGTTACATGTGCAGAACTGTGCTCTTCAGACAGAAACTGTTCAGGTGATTTGAAGTGTTGCTCTAATGGATGTGGACAAGAATGTCTAGAACCTTTATGTAAGTAGTTCTTTATTATATATTTATAACGTTATTACAATGAGGTAATAATAGTTTCATTTTTTTTTTAATTATTTTATATTCTCAAATCTACACATAAGATAGCATATGTCAAAATTCTTTTTTGACTGAAAATAAATTCATTTTGTAATTTATTATTTATATTTATAAATTAAAATTGAAAGTTTTATTTTGTCTATAAACCTTTTGTAATGGTTGAAATATTTACAAGAGTTTTATGGTTCTTATTGTATGACACGTTTTAAACAATTATAAAATCTATGTTTTAAAGTTCGAATACATACAAATAAAAGAAATATCATTTGTGCAAAAATAAGTGTTAGTCTTAATACTACTATTTATGCATTTAAAGAAAAATTATTTTTACAAAACCAAGTCTTAATTAAACTATCACTATAGATGTCCATAAAATAAAGATTATTCAAAAATAAGTGTTCTGTTAAAAGTAAACGCAAAATTTTAGTGTTACTTCTAATTATTTAATTATTATTATAATGCGGTGTGTTAGATTCTGTTTGTTGCTTTAGGGGAGTAATTATTTAATAAAATCAAATTTTTGTGGAAAACAGGACTATTATTTTTTTAAGATTCAATTTGAGTTAGTTATATTTAAGACATCTGCAATGTTTTGTTTTGTTTTTCAAACATAATTTTATTATCCATTGCGTTTAAATAATTGGTTAACTGAAATTTTAATCAGTAAAATGAGAATATTAAGTACTAAAGTATAAAAGTGTATGATAGATATAATGGATAATTTATTTAACATAAATCTAGAGTTTATACATTAGATTGACAATAATTCATGTAAATCGATACTTTAAGCAGAGATTGTACCACAATTTCTTATTTATTTTCAAAATATTATACTTCTGTCGTCAAAATGAATTTGAATCTAGATGATAATTAAAAATGAATTTGAATCTTGTGTATCATATCAATTTCAGAAGGACAAGAGTGGGTCTGTCTTAATAAAATAGCAATTTATATTAATATTTTTGAATACCAAACTTAAAGTATCTGAGATCCCTAAAATAAACACATCTTTCAAATAAATGAAAAAAAAAAATCTTTCTGATTCCCTAAACATTTTTTCATTTTAAAAATGTGACACTAAAAAAGATTTTGATAAAAATTAAGTTAAATAAAATTTTATATTGGCTTGTGGGATGCAGTTAATGGGAAGATGATAGAATAGGATGATCCAGCTAAAGTTTTTTTTATACTTCAGTATTTAAATTTTCCAAAAAGACATCAGCATTGGAATGTTAATGTTAAGATAGTCCATAATATTAAAATATATGGTTGCTTAAAAATGAGCAATTGGAAAAAATAAAGAGGTATTGGCAGATTTATAATCATTACTAATGCCTGTAAAGATATATCTGTCACAGAGCTCAGTATATAAATCTAATAGCCACTAAAATCTATTAGATGTGAGATTCTTTTTGATACCTTATGACTGAATGTCTCAAATGTTCCTTTTGATAATTAAATTGATTTTGGTAATCATTAGATTAAGAATATAATACCAATCATGTACCATCAAAGTCTGACAGTGGGATACATCTGGAAATTTTATTAATAAAGAGAAACATATATATGGTTCTTTTTTTGAAGGTTTGTGATGATGGTATTTTAATTGTATTTATATATTGGACTATTTCCATAATTTAATATTAAGTATTGAATGTCTTTAGAAAAGTTTAACTTTATTCAAATTTTCAATTACATTCAACTGTTAATAATATGACACAGCTTAGTATATGCACAACATTTTGAGGGATATTATTCTCTCTTCTTCAGGTATTTCTGTTTTTGGCCAGTGATAGTAGTAACATCAGAACTGAACCTGTATCCTTAGATTCTTGAATATTGAATTTTAAGGTGATGGTCTAACCAACTTAGCATTATGTGATAAAATAATTAAATGATTTACTTTTCAAGCACGCTTTTTTTAATATAAAAGTTATAATCCTTAAAGTAATATAAAGATCTCTGAAAAAGCTTAGATTGTAATTCAGGAATCAATTTTTAATATTTGGGTTGTAAATATTCAATGATATGCTCTTCATTGAATATCATTGTTCATATATTAAAACAATAAAATTAATCTCTTGTCCCATGTCCTGAATCTCCAAACATACTTTTTACATGACAAGAAATGGTACCATTGGCAAGATGGCTCAGTTGGTTAGAGCATTACCTTAAAATTAGTATTCAAGAATCTAAGGATCCAGATTCGATTCTCGTGCTAGTATTATTACTGATCAGAACCATCAACATCTGAAGAAGAGAGGAGAGTAATACCTCTCAAAACATTCTAGTATTAACAGTTAAATGTAAATGAAAATTTAAACAAAATTAAATTTTTATAAAGACATTTAATACTTAATATTGGATGATGGAAATAGTTCTATATATAAATATAAATATATCTGGTTTGTTTGAATGTAGCAAATAAAATGGATAAAGAATGCTAATCTAGAAGGGTATCACAATTTTGATTGCATTCTATTATAGACCTTTAAAAATGTTTTGGTGATAGGCCACCATTCTATATTTGCCACATGCTGAATTACTCTACTAACATTGCAAAAAGCCACATTACAAAAATTATTTCCAAACTACTTTTCTATAAAACAACAAAGATCCAATATTTACTTCAAGATGGTTCAAAAGTATTTCAGGCACAAATGATTTTAATAAAATATTCATCATTATTATACACTTATTCATTTACTAGGGCATTTTATAATTTAGAGATCAATATTATCATATCTATATTTGAACAAATAACATTCATAAAGATAATATATTAATAACTCAACCATGTCATAAAATGTATGCATATTCAAGCATTTATGAGAAGAAAAAAATTTAAAATATCTTTAGATATTTTATAAGGCATTTTCTTGCATTCACTTTTCTTTATAAAATACATATGATCATAATCCTATAAATGATTTATTTAAGTTTTAAATAATCAAGCAAGATGTTTCATAATAATAACAATGAAGTACTAATTTCTTTTTAAAAATCATTTTAAAATTATTAGCAAAAAATTTAAAATAAATAAATAATGTTATCCATGATTCCAACAATTATTAAAACCATGAATGGCACTCCACATTTTTTTTTTCAAACATCCAACCAAACAAGCTATAAGTGTTAATTACCAGTCAGAAAATTGCTATCTGAAAAACCTATTTTTATTTATTTAATATAAAAAACTAATCTATCTTAATTTTAAATTAAGAACACATATTATAGTAAGCATGTTGGTTAAACGTTTTTTAAAAATATTAGCAATAAACTAAAATAATGAGAAAAATTTAAAGTTACTAAAAGCCTTTTGTTCTCCTTGCACTTTCAGCACTTCAAAAATTCTTCTCCTATTGCTTAGTTATGAGTAGAAAGTTCTGAACAAAAATTGCTCTCATCTCCCAGTGCCATATCCTGCAGAATCTGGAAAAAATATTGTTCATCCTTGAAAGATAAATATATATTTCAGTTCTTTTTCTGAATATTTATCCATGCAAGCAATATTTTAATTGTAAAATATAATTAAAGATCCATTTTTATGTTAAATAAGATATCCTTTATGTATGAATTTTTCTTTTACATATAAAACTTTTATACAGCAAAATATATCATGATAACTATGCTTTCATCATTAAACATCTGTAGAATATTGTATAACATAAGATTTGCTCATTTATTAAGCTTTCTTTCAGCAGACATCCATATTTTGTATTCACTAAAGGTAGATATTTTTAAAAAAAAATATTCAAGACTTCTTTTTAAAAATATGTATATTTCAATTTGTTATCTTTAGATAAATGACAGCTTTACCATCCAAGCACAAATTATATGATACTATGCAAATCTTCAAATAGAAATGTATTATAGTTTATTTTATTTTAAATAAAGAAAGTCATTTTAAAACATATAGTTTGTTCTTCAGTTTTATAATAAATAATTTTTTAAAGCAGTTTTTCTTATAAAATATATCACTCACATATGTAAAATTCATTTGAATTAATCTTTAAAGATAAACCAAATATAACATATTCCATTTGCATCCATATAACAAAACCAATTATACTTACACATCCAAAATATTCCTTCATCTAGATTTTAATTTAGATGCCAAATATTAATTTATCTTTTCTTTTCCTGCTCTTGAAATTTATGACATTATGAGAATAACTTTTAACAAATATTCTTTTCATATTAGTTAGCTTAATATTTGTTGAAAAATTATATTTATTATAATAAGATAGTCATTAAAAATAAATTTTCATTCACTATGAATAAATGTGGGTCTTGTTTTATGCAGTACATATGTTTCACAGAAAACCTGCATTAAAAAAGTCACACAAAAGTAGACTTAACTTACCTTGAAAAATGGGGGATAGGTTCTGTAATTTTCAGAATTCGCATAAAAGCAAAGCAACAAGAAAAAATTACTTTAAAATTCGCATTAAAAAAATAAGCAAATAAAGTATGACTAATAAAAAATTTCAAATATTTGAAAAAAATTAATAGAAGACAAACTTTTTTACTTTTTTTATTAACTATAGTATTTAATTTTACATTTTTCATATACATTTTAATCATTACCACTAGCATTCATTTTTAAACTGATAAGAAATCTGATTTGATGGATGTGATGTACTGTGGCTTCTCCTCAAACGAAGTCAAGAATCTCTCAGAAATTATGCCCAGAGAAATCTGTTAGCCACTTTATTTTTATTTGTGATGTGATGTACAACTAGTGCGACATTCAGTCTTGTGCTATGTTAATGGTTTTCTGTTTCTATATTTAAAAATTGAGATCACAATCAAAACAAAAAGATTACACATTATCATTAGAAAGATTATTTTCAGTTTATAAAATCTTCATTTTTTATTTTAAAAATCTAAAAAATTATTTATTTCTGTTATATATAATAAAATATATTTCAAAAGTTTAAATTTTTTGAATATTTATTGTGATATTTTTATATGTAGTATAAATCTATTATTATTATTTACTCATTAGTATAAATTGGTTATTTACATAGAAGCTAAGATTCTAAATACAGCTTCAGGCCATATTCATGTTAGCTGCTAATATAACGTTATATTTTTGAGAAAAAAAGTATTTCAAGTCAAAATAAGTTATTAATAATTTAAATTTCTTGATATTTAATAAATATAGTGAAATATGAAAGATATTAAAAAGAAACATGAATCACATAAATTCAAAATCACATTAAAATAATCCACATAAAATGAGACCCAAGTGTATATTAAATATATTGAATTCAAAGTATTTTTATATTTCCATATCTTCTCTGATTCTATGGTTAAATCCTTCTCAGTGTTTGGTACACATTGTACCCATTCTTAAGTAACTGCTATCATTTTTTATAAAAATCATCTAGTTCTTAATTAAGCTTCAAGTAAAACTTTCTGACATGGAATAACTGGTTCCTATTCAATCATTATTTAAAATAATTAATAAATTATACCTTTAAAAACTTTTAAAATGAAAATAATAATTGTTAAAAAAATTATTACTTTAAAACAATTGGACAAATAAAAAAAATATTAATTATAAATTTCACAGTCACTGACACTACATTGCACTGTCTAGATTTAATCAAACATTCCTTTTATACTGATCTGATCTAGTAATCTCATTGGTTAATTCTGCTTTTAAAATATTTGCTAATTTATATAAATTAAATTAATTTCATCTTTAAAATAAGTTTTAAAACTATAAGTCATCATTTTAAAAATATTACACTAAATTATATAACCCTTTAAATATTAAATATTTTTATTAAAACATCAAATATCTTTATTAAAACAATTTAAATACTTTAATGACCCTAAAATATTACTTTTAAAGCAAAATATTGTATTTAAACAACATAATAATTTTATCTTTACATTTAATTTTGCAACTTTTAAAATGTATCTAATTTTATTAACAAGGCTTGAATTCAATATTTGTTTCCCTAACACATGAAAGCTCACACACAATACATATACCTTTAACAATGTGACACTTGCAGAACATTCTAGACTAATATTAAATTATTTATTATTAAAATAATAATTTAAACAAATAATTATTTTAAACACATATAATACATTATATATAATATTTGTTTCTGTGATTTAACTATTGTATTATTATGATATCAATTAAATGTAATAAATATAAATTGATTTTATCTTTTAAATGATACACTATATTATTTTATTACTTAACTTACATTAAAACAACTTTAAACTATTTAAAATCTTTTTGCATACTTTTATTTACTAAGTTTGAACTCATACTACTTATAGAGTCACAATAATGTATTATAACTAGCATAATTTTTTTTTAAATAGCTATATCTCAAATCCTACTGTCTGCACCAAGTATAAGGGTACTATATATATATATATATTATAACGGAAATGGTTATTCGTACGGTTAATTAATTATTTGTACTTTCAACTATATTTATTTCGATTATTTTATTCTACATTATACTTATTTATTATATCCATTTATTCTTTTCATAACTTTTATTTCTATCCATTTATTGATTACAACTTAGATTCTTTATTATCTTATTCATTATTTTAATCAACACCGTTACAATACAAGCAGTGAGCTAATACAGATACAAATTTAACTTCATATCTATACCCTTGACTGAACCCCAAGGCAATACGTACATATTATCTTGGTGTTATTTTTCCCAGCCAAGAACCCTCGGCTGCTGAACAGAGCAAACTATTTCAAAGAAACTTAGCGAATGTCCAGCGCTTGCTATTTATTTTTTAGAATTGGGATTTCGTATGAACAAGCAGCACATGAATATCTTAAACAAATCAGCATGCCCCTTTAATCACTAATTACAGTTTCCCCCCTGTCGTAGCTTGGTGATAGGAGAATAAAGCAAGGATACGAAATTTAATGACAAATATGTTTAATAATAATATTCACACTTTATATAAAAAATTACATTATAATAATAATACTAAACACACACTTATAAATACATGGCTATAATACATATATGCAAATAGATCAGATATAAAAAGTTCTTAAAGTCCTGTTGATAGAGTTCTATTTTTATCAAATCATTAATTTTATATTTAGTTATGAATAGTAGACAAATGAAAATGCATGCATGCTTTTACCTAGGCTTTGTTGTAATTGTCCCATGGGTATTTCTTCCGAGCGCTCTTGATTAACTTCCTCAGTTTGTGGGGTTATTTCATTCCAGTTTTGCTTGTTGATTCCTTAGGTTCTCCATTAACTTCTTCAGTTTGTGGGGTTATTTTCATCCAGTGTGCTGGTTGATTCTTTAGGTTGAGTTTCAATTGACAGCTACAGAAATGGCGGTCCCTCTAGCAGGTCAGGCAAAGATCTTACATTGCGAGTCAGTGATGAGACAGCTTGAATCCGAACACACGTCCCTTTAACACCACTAGCCACGCACTTCTTCCATTTTCTTTTAGCTGTTGCTTCTCTAAAGTCTCTACTAGCAATGCCAACAAAAAATTGTAATTTTCTTAATCTCATTCTTTTGTTCCTTGTTTTTAAAATTTTTTAATTAAAACTTAGATTTCCAACCAATTCTTATCATTATGTTTCTTTATTTAATTAGTTGCCAGAATGTAAGTCCCAGTTAATTTAACAGATCAGGCAAAGATCTTCCATTGATAACATTTCTTTGTCCGTGGAATTTAATTTGTCCAACAGACTTTCACACCTACAGCCATATTGTTTCTTTTTTTTATATATCACATATTACATTTATTTTATTTAAAGTTTACAATTCATTCATTTTTTTTTCTCATTTACGTTTTACATTTATTTTAATTTGTTATATATTTTTTTAAAAGAGAGAAGAAACACATTTTTTTTTATGCATCCACTTCCCCTCTCTCACAATAAACAAAAATAATTTCTAGCATTTGACTTATAAGAGAGAAAGAGATGCATTTCTTTATTTATGCAGCCCCCCTCCCCTTCTCTTACTATTACAAAATCCATAGTAATTTTGACATTAGAATTTCAATTTTTCTTTTCCTTCCTTTTTTTTTTAAAAAAATTTATTAGCTAATTTATTTCACCTTTATTACTTTCAAATTTTATTAATAAATATATATGTGTGTCGACGACTTTACGTGGTCGTCACATTACACTCCGCCCGTTTTTGAGAATTAAAATCGGGTCGAATCTTATTCTGAGATGAGAGCCGATTTTAATTCTTTGCTTTCAACTCTTACTTCTGCTTTCATTACATTCTTTCCAACTCTGTCATGATGAGTGATAATGATGATGAGGATGACTGCAGAGAGACAGCTAGGTAAAGCTACACAATTCTTTCCCATCGATTTTGGCTGATCAACCAATTTAATCTCTACGCATACGAGATCATGGCATAACTTAACTCTATCAAAACAAAAAACATAACAGGGTTTAAAGCGTGTGAACAGCAGGATAATTCTACTGCCTGTTCATCTTGCTCAAACAACAAATTCTTATTCTTGATTTATTTATTTATTTTATTCGAGGCACTAATTCTTATTTCTTCATTTATTTATTTTGAGACACTAATTCTTATTATATTGGGACACTAATTCTTATTATATAATGAGTCCAGGATTCTTACTGGTGCTTCATTTAAAAGTTTCACCATCGAGAGCCATGAGAATCTAAAGTGTGAAGAGACGGCTGAATCACGCTCAAAATACGACCCAACATAATGCATACACACACACATATATGCCTCAATCTGCAACCTCATACACCTATCAGTGATATCTATCATTTAAGCATTATCACTGTTGTTCATTTAGTTTATTTATTAATTATTAAATGGCTCTTTACTGAGCCTAAATGATTCTTATTTTATTTTTACTTTTATTTATTTGTCAATTATATCTGCATTTATAATTGACAGATTGTGATACGAATAAATTATTTCTAGATTTCTTTTCTTTTTTTTGTTATTACTTTTATTTACATTGGTCTTGCTGCACTTGACTGCACATAAATACGCATTAAGTCTATCATACACATGAAAAAAAAAGTCTATCATTAATTTCCCTCCGTGAACACTACTCCTTTTTTTTTTGTTTATCATAGTGACTTTAATTATTTGTCATGAGACGATTTTCCCCACCTGTCATACGTTTAAAAAAAAAATTATTTCTCATGATTCCAAGACGTTATCTGTTTCATCGAACCGACATATCCGTCCATTTACTTTTTTTTCTTAGTTTTTGTCTGGAGGTTTCTTATCATTTTTTCTACTATATTTATATCCACTTGTGCTGGGACCTGGAACACTGTTTTGATGTCCTCTAGAGTCAGCTTGCTCATATGGATGATTGAGATCTGAACTCCTTCCGGTCTGTTCGGACATTTCAGCCCTTTCGGATCTATCAGGAAATGCCTGGATTCCTTCCCAATAATCGTGATGAGGATTGTATTGCATTCTTCCGATATGTGGATCATTGGGCTGGGGTTTAAATCCCCGATCCTCCATCTTGTAATTAGGCCTAGTGCTGTCACACACATCTAGTGACTCAGTAACCTGTCTGACAGTCTTCCTTTCTGGGCCTATAAGCATTTGCTCCGCATTGTTACTTTCGCTATTTATGTGCAAGCATTTGCTCGCGCTTTCTTGCTCTTTACTGTTAGCTCTTATTATCTCTGTTATATTTTCTATTTAATTTCACCCCTTTCTACCCTTACTTCTATCCTCTCAACTGTGTTTGCTAACTGAGTTACCTCTGGTTGTATGTTTTCTAGAGCCTTTCCGTTTTCATTTTTTATTACTTGTTCAACCCTTTGGCTAAAATTTTTACTGTGTCATTCGCCCAACTCTTCTATCTTCCTACTATTTCTTTTACCTATTTCCCTCATTTCCATAAACAACCTTTGCTGGCCTTCCATTAATTTCATGAACATATCCCTTATATTATAGCTTTCCATTTTATTTTTATCATCAACCACTGTCTCCATTCCCTTTCTAATTTCTATATCTCTGTCACTAGCTATTTCTCCGGACGGTTCCATTAGTTCTTCGGAGGTTTTTCCTATTTCGCCCACTAGAGCATCCATTTTTATTTTTGATCTGGTGTGCATCAAATTTATTTAACACACACACACTTATTAATCACTTATATTGTATTCTACAGCTTTACTATCTAACCTTATCCTTATAGGATTGTACTACTTTACTAACTTTATATTTCACGGACACTAGGTATGTTTGTTCAGCTCTCCTGGTCTCACTCACTAATCATCACCCACCCATGCCTGCCTTCAAGACCCCTCCGCAACTGACTCCAATTTACAACCTAACTTCCCACATTATATTACGTTCTCTTTCTCTCCTTTTACACCATTATTTATTTCATTTTTTTGCTTTTATCTACCACCAAGCTATTTTTTGATTTGTTTATTAATTATTGCATAAACTATTAATTTTGTTATACTCGAATTCAAATGGGCTGAACTTGTAAACGTGACACTATCCTGGACTCTAGCCCCCAATTATAACGGAAATGGTTATTCGTACGGTTAATTAATTATTTGTACTTTCAACTATATTTATTTCGATTATTTTATTCTACATTATACTTATTTATTATATCCATTTATTCTTTTCATAACTTTTATTTCTATCCATTTATTGATTACAACTTAGATTCTTTATTATCTTATTCATTATTTTAATCAACGCCATTACAATACAAGCAGAGAGCTAATACAGATACAAATTTAACTTCATATCTATACCCTTGACTGAACCTCAAGGCAATACGTACATATTATCTTGGTGTTATTTTTCCCAGCCAAGAACCCTCAGCTGCTGAACAGAGCAAACTATTTCAAAGAAACTTAGCGAATGTCCAGAGCTTGCTATTTATTTTTTAGAATTGGGATTTCGTACAAACAAGCAACACATGAATATCTTAAACAAGTCAGCATGCCCCTTTAATCACTAATTACAGTTTCCCCCCTGTCATAGCTTGGTGATAGGAGAATAAAGCAAGGATACGAAATTTAATGACAAATATGTTTAATAATAATATTCACACTTTATATAAAAAATTACATTATAATAATAATACTAAACACACACTTATAAATACATGGCTATAATACATATATGCAAATAGATCAGATATAAAAAGTTCTTAAAGTCCTGTTGATAGAGTTCTATTTTTATCAAATCATTAATTTTATATTTAGTTATGAATAGTAGACAAATGAAAATGCATGCATGCTTTTACCTAGGCTTTGTTGTAATTGTCCCATGGGTATTTCTTCCGAGCGCTCTTGATTAACTTCCTCAGTTTGTGGGGTTATTTCATTCCAGTTTTGCTTGTTGATTCCTTAGGTTCTCCATTAACTTCCTCAGTTTGTGGGGTTATTTTCATCCAGTTTGCTGGTTGATTCTTTAGGTTGAGTTTCAATTGACAGCTACAGAAGTGGTGGTCCCTCTAGCAGGTCAGGCAAAGATCTTACATTGCGAGTCAGTGATGAGACGGCTTGAATCCGAACCCACGTCCCTTTAACGCCACTAGCCACGCACTTCTTCCATTTTCTTTTAGCTGTTGCTTCTCTAAAGTCTCTACTAGCAATGCCAACAAAAAATTGTAATTTTCTTAATCTTATTCTTTTGTTCCTTGTTTTTAAAATTTTTTAATTAAGACTTAGATTTCCAACCAATTCTTATCATTATGTTTCTTTATTTAATTAGTGGCTGGAATGTAAGTCCCAATTAATTTAACAGATCAGGCAAAGATCTTCCGTTGATAACATTTCTTTGTCCATGGAATTTAATTTGTCCAACAGACTTTCACACCTACAGCCATATTGTTTCTTTTTTTTATATATCACATATTACATTTATTTTATTTAAAGTTTACAATTCATTCTTTTTTTTTTCTCATTTACGTTTTACATTTATTTTAATTTGTTATATATTTTTTTAAAAGAGAGAAGAAACGCATTTTTTTATGCATCCACTTCACCTCTCCCACAATAAACAAAAATAATTTCTAGCATTTGACTTATAAGAGAGAAAGAGACGCATTTCTTTATTTATGCAGCCCCCCTCCCCTTCTCTTACTATTACAAAATCCATAGTAATTTTGACATTAGAATTTCAATTTTTCTTTTCCTTCCTTTTTGTTTTTTAAAAATTTATTAGCTAATTTATTTCACCTTTATTACTTTCAAATTTTATTAATAAATATAAATGTGTGTCGACGACTTTACGTGGTCGTCACAATATATATATATATATATATATAGAGAGAGAGAGAGAGACAGACAGACAGACAGAAAGAGAATCACAATGGATGTACTTGCTCTTATATTTCAAAAATATGTTTGTAGATATTGAAAAACATGGTATGGCTTCTAAGATTCATTTTGACCAATTAGACCTTTTCAATTAAGCCAAGCCTTATCTGCCTGTCAAATGCAACACACTGTCAAATGATGAAATTTATATATGCCTTTATGAAGAATATTATTTATAAATATATTTGAATTTATTAAATTTGAAATCTCTATATAATTTTAAATATAATAATTTTTAACTTTTAAAGAATGATTAATAATTTAATATTTCTGAATAATTATTATTGTATAAGAGTATCTGCCCTGAAATGCAGAACTTAAAAAAAACTCATATAATACATGAATGTGTGTGCATGCATGTAATATTATTCTTTAAAAAATTCTACATTGACTCATTTATTTTTATTTATATGTATATATTAGTTGAATATGAAAAACCAGGTGAATGTCCTGCTCTCCATGCTAGCAAAATTGGTGTTTGTATTCAACTTTGCAGTTCTGATAATAATTGCACTGGATCCAAAAAGTGTTGTAGCAATGGCTGTGGTAAAGAATGTATGGATATTCAAGGTAAACATTTTCTGAATTCATGTGAATTAAAACAAACTATTCTAATTGCTTTTTTTATTTCTATTGTTATAAAGTCATTGTAACTTTTACTTTTAAAAATTAATTAACTGAGTGTGTAGCAAATCAATTTTAAATCCAATTTAATAAACATTTAATTTATAATATATAGTTATTTTCAAAATTTTCAATAGTATAACAACAATTATTATGCGATAAATATCTCAAAATAATAATTAAATATATAATACTTTTATCAAAAAATATAATTTTCTACCTCTTCTTTTCCTATGTATTGATTTCTACTTTAACATATTGTACCATTTGCACTTTTGTTAAACACTTTATCAATACTTTTATTTATCAAACTAACAGTTTCGATTGTTCTGCAGTCATCATCAGAGTTACAATATTTAAATATATAATTATACAATTAATACACTTATCCACATATTCATATACATAATTAAATATATAATATAAACATAAATATACATTTTAATCTGACCATTATAAATAATCATTTTCCATTTTATTACTTTACTCTTTGAATAATTCTATCAATATTTATTTTATATCAATTTTATATCATTTTATTTTATTTTTTAAAAATATTATTTATTATAATAATTATAAACTTTAACATTTATTTTACTATTTAATACATATTATTATCATTTTACTTATCAACTTATAATCTTTTCTTATTTTATTAAATATTTTTATCAATCAATTTTTCCCACATTACAAATTATTATTTTTTATATTACAAAATTACATATCTCTTGTTACTTCTATTTCCAAAACCTAACTGACTAAAAATTCAAAATTTGTACTTGTTTAACACTCCCTCTATTGTCATTTTCTTTAACTTTATTATTTTAACCTTTTCAAATTCTAACTATTATTAATAATTGTTTATAAAATTATTGTTCTTACCCCCAAAGGGAAGCAATTGCTTAAAAAAACATGTAAAATAATTTCATCTCTATAATGCATTTTTAGTTGTTCCAAACTTAGAACTATATAGCTGCCACTCTGTTCCATTATATTTTACATTAAAAAGTACAAGTACTCAAATGAAATAACAAAGAATGGTTTAACACATTCTTATATTCCCTCAAATTCTTTCCCAGAAATATTATGAACAAAACTTGGCAGTATACAATTTTAAAATTGTACATTATCATAACATGAGCTTTTGTTAAGTTTAACATTTCACAAAAGCATGAAATCTTAATGTAATTTTAGATTAGTTGAACATTTATCTGTAAGAAGTACATATTTTTTCTATTTGACTCCACTTTTTTCAGTGTTAGATAAGGTATTGTATTGCCCATTGTATTTCTCAATTGGCACCTGTGGTGGTTTCATCTCATGTTTGTCTGTGCAATTCATATTTTTCTTTGTACAAATGTCAATGTTTGTTTATAATATATTGTCAATATAAAAAAAAGACATTCTAATAAATTTTTCTGATTACTATCTCAAATTGGATTAATGTTAATAATAATAGAATTTGCTGTACTGTGTATTTTTTTAAAAAAATTTTGTTAGTCATTTTTGTTCTGAAATCTATCCAATTTAAATCTTTCTACAAATGCCAACTATTAATGACAGTTCTTAATGATTTTTGTATTACCATTAATAGTTACTGCATGATGTCACCACATTTCCATCTAATATTTTTCCTAACTTAATAATAAATTAACTAGAATTTTTATTTATCTCAAAACTAACAATAACAACTAAGAATATTTCTGATTGTTTTCTTGTTCACTTTAAATATTTTAAAATTTTAATTATTAAATGAAGTTATCTACTGAAAGTTTTTTCTAAATTTTTAACACTTTATTTAACTTTATGTTCATATATACAAGATATGCTTTCATTATTATCAGTTTTTTATTCTTTTTATTTTTAACAGCTTTTTTTTCCTAGCATAACATCTTGATTTCCCTCTGATTCAAAACTATTGAATATAAAACATCTGGTCGTTTTTCACAGTTCCTATTTATATTTTAAAGTATTTTTAATCTCTTCATATGCTCAAAACATAATATTTCACTCTGGAGTTCAGTATGCGCCATACTAAATAAAAGTATTATAAATATTTTAAATTAAACTAATACTATATTTAAGTACTTGTCAAGAAAACAATTTTAAAATATTTTTAATTTTTATGAAATCTACATTTTTAAGAATTAAATGTTTATTTTATTTAATCATTTAATGTTTTTTTTACTATTATTCTAAGAAAAAATTAATAAGCCTGGTGTCTGTCCACGAAATAATACTCAGCCTAAAAACTCTAATAGAAAATACTGCGTTAATTTATGTGAAAATGATAGCCAGTGCATCGACAACCTCAAATGCTGTCAGGATGGATGTAATGTCAAATGTCTTGTACCTGAATGTAAGTATTATTGCTTAAGTAATTTTGATTATATACATAGCTTATACTCAAAAAAAATTAAATCACAATATAAATAATGTTTTAATATAATTCAACCCAACACTCATTGCGATACTTAAATTGCAATTAAAAAGTTGTGAATTAAATTTATTTTATTTGAAGATTTATTTAGATAAAACTAATGTTTAACTCGTGTAAATAGCGCTATGATTTGATCTTCAAATGCCAAATTTTTTACATTCACGTATTTGCCACCGTTCACATTTTACTATTAAATTTTATTAAGCTAGCTAATATCGTATTATTTTCTGAAGGCAAAAACTTAGACATTTTTACATCAAATCATAGACATATGTAAGAGGTTGTAATCTGGACCAAATAAACTGTTTTGATTCAAACAGAACGGTATCTTGTGGATCATTTATCTTTTTTAGATGTCTTCATTCATATCTTTCAATCAGATGGAATACAATGGAAGTTTTAAAATATATATAATATATAAATATTTAAACGAGTAAAATGTAAAATTATATTCTACTAGAATGTGTGACAAATTTCTAAAAATTTCTAAGCCAGATTTTCCATTACATAAAATCATTATTAAAATTAAACTACAATATATTTCAGCAAATCTAAATGTATATACCTATTATAAATTAAAACACCAATTCTAGTTGCAAGAATGCTGTTGGCTCTTCCATTAATAGCTTTTCTGCATTAATTATCTATAAGTTTTATTATTATTATTATTATTATTATTATTATTATTATTATTATTATTATTATTATTATTATTATTATTATTATTATCATCATCATCATCATCATCATCATAATCATTATTATTATTATTATTACTATTATTATTATTATTATTATTATTATTATTCTACTGACAAATGGTTTTAGCGTCAAATCAGCAGATTTAAGCAAATGTATTGTCTTCTCATATTCAAAAATATAGAAATATGGGTAAATATGTGCACTATTGTTTTAGCCTTTTTATGCAAGTGAACGTATTGTGTATTCTAGGCTTTAAATCCCCCCTCTCATAATATGTAGTGTTACAAATATGATAAACTAGAGCCTAAATTAATTGTGCCATATCATTATTCTCAAACTTATTCTCAGCATTGTTAATTATTTTATTTAAAGACAAGAAAACCTACTTATTCATAAAAGAAATTATTTCCTGAGCAAATTAATCTATAGAACATTGATATGTAGATTTTTAATGTTAGATATCGTATGGAGAAAAGGGAAATTTAAAGACTAAAGACTAAAATTATAATAATATACTTTTCTATTTTTGGACCATCAGAAGGAGATGGATATTTATTCAAACCTATCAAAATCGTTTATCTGGAGAAAAATAATAAAACATAAAATGAAAACTTGACAGATAATTTTGACAAAAAAAAATTTAATATAATAACTGTCAATAACGGATAAATATATTTAGGTTTGGTAATATAAATTATAGTCTAGTTTTGGTAAAGATTCTATGGCTTAGCAATTTTTTAAAGTTTATTGCCAATCTTATTGCCAATAAAAAATTATGTATTTGAAATAAAAATAAGATTGAAATATGTAAATAATTGTTTATTTAGACCATTTCATATTAGAAAATATAATTTAAAAATTAATAATTAAAAAAAGAAAATGCTTTTTTATGTACTTTCGTAAATGTAGTTTTTTTTTAATATATAAAAAGACTATTATTTTATTTGAATCAAAATGAAAGGGATTCTGTGCAGTTCATTTTATCTATATTAAGATATATTTTCAAATTATAAAAATATTAAAAAAATAATAAAATATAAAACAAATTGTATAAAATGAATTATTATAGGAATAAAAAATAAATACATATAAAAATGCATATATAAAGCTAAAAGTTGCATTAAGGTTGTTTTTGTAAAAATTTAAAAAGTTAAATAATAATGTTCCGCTCACTTAGCAACAAAAGGAGATGGATAATTCTTTAAAAAATTCTGGGAAAAGGCAACATTATAAAAAATGTTTATAAATAATCCAATAGTTAAGCACTCCAACAATCATGTGCTGTTCAAGAACTAAAACTGACAAATTTCGCTTTGATCCAAAAACTTGAGTGTGCATCACTCTAATTCTTTGCTAAATCATGTAGCATATTTAGTATTTATGGAAAAAATAAGTTATGGAAAAAGTATGTTTTATTACTCTTCAGGTGACTATTAAATCAAATTTGTTTCATCATTCAATCAAAATAAAATTAAATGGATAAATAATTCCTTAACTATAAATCATTAAAAACAGTTTATATGAATAAATAACCTTACTATAAACAAGTAAAGTGTTAGAAAAAATGGCAAAAAACAAAACCAATAAAAAAAATCATATGAGAATCATCATTTAAGTCACTGGTATTGATTTGCTACAATGTTCATATTATTGAAACTAACTAAGGTGTATTAATGTGTTTTAATTATAAATTTTAGGGTTTTATGTGTGTGGGTTTAATGGTAAATCAAGGCATCAATATTTAAGATCACATTTTAAAGATATTTTTTTCCAAAATAGTCTCAACATTTTGTTGGAGTAATAAAATATTATAACAAATCATCTGGGGAATATATTATTTTAAATATTATCCCCTTAAGAGTGAATTAAAAATATATATTTTAAAAGCTCTTTAACAAAATTATTGAAGAGTAAACTCATGATTATCCCTTTGTTGGTAAGCTAGTTTTCGTCTAGATTGAGTGATTTCTACGCTTTGGCTTCAATGAAAGAGCAATGACGGATTCTAGAGTTCAAGATCTTCCGATGCACCAACTTCTTATAAATATCTAAAACAATGAACTATACCATTTTTTAGATAGATAGGTATTTCATAATGTTAATAACTGTCTTACAGATAAAACTATAGATAAACTATATTCATTTTCGTAATACTTTCTGATTTATTCTGAGTCGGAGTTATAATCAACACTTACCTATCTTTTTTAACTATTTTGTATTCAAATGCAAATTTTTCCGTTTTAATTTTATCAATCTCAAAATCAATTGAAATTATAATACATTTTCAAGAAGAATATTAAATCTTTTAAAGGCAAGTAAAGTATAGTTTTATTGTACTACTGCACATTTATATATATATATATAGGGGAAAAGATTAAAATTTGTAATATATATATATATATATAGGGGAAAAGATTAAAATTTGTAATATATATATATATACCTTCAATATAACCGAATTTAAAAGTTTATTTCATAGAACATGGTCTTTAAAACAAGTGATTAAGCATAAAATCAAAGACCAAAGTGTTTGGAAGAAATTGTTTTGATATGTATATTTTTTAATATTATATTGACCTAGTCGATTGCTGAAGAACCGTGATTCATCTATTTAGTTTTATATCTTTTTTGCCTACAATTTCAAATTTATTAAAAAGATGATGTGCCTTCATTTCCCTACAAAGTAATCTTCACAACTAAAAAAGAAATATGCCCTATATTTTTTGCAGACATTATAGTATTTAAGTTTAAATCTATGTCCTAATCTTTTTTTTCAGATTATTCATCAAACTTTGCTTAGTAATATGGCTATCTTTTTGTTCCCCATGAATCAAACATTTTCAGTGAATTATCACTTCAGGGGGTGAGAAAACTGTAACATGTCATGTTTCCACTATTCATAAAACACAATGAGACTCTGTATTAAGTACTCTATTTTGTTCTCTTGATATATTTTATCTTTTAAAACAGGCAAAAGCTGTCTAAATTTATTTTTTAAATGTATTATTTTGAGACTTGGATTCCAAAAAAGCTAAGTTTACATAACTGATATATATATAGCCTTTTTACACGTTATCTTTAGATTGTTATATGATTTTTTTAATTGACCAATATAATGACTTTTACTGACAATTCGCAACCATTTAAAAAGCTATTAAAAAGTATAAAAGTATCTTAGACAAAAATGTACACTTTTCGACTTTGTTTGCATCACAATCATAATACAATTTATATATATCAGCAATTATGTCCTTAATTATCTTCAAGTTTTTTTTAAATTTAAAATTATAAATGTAAAATCTTTAGGAAAAAAAAGTCACACGATAAAAACCTTCATTAGCCAAGAAATAAAAAAATTCGATTGCTTGTTCCTTTTTATTTTTTATTTTTTTTTTTGTTTTTCAATTATTTAAATCAGCAATATATTTTTAATTATAGAATAATATTAATAAAATTTTAGAATTTATTAAATTTATTACTATTATTATTAGCATTATTATTATTACTATTACTACTATTATTATTATTGTAAATATATACATTATTTTTTATATATTATAGTTCATGTCGTTATTAAACCAGGATTGTGTCCTCTGGTACAAGTAGGAGTATTAGGTGCATGTGTTGAAATGTGTGCAAATGATTCAGATTGTTTTCGTGAACAAAAATGTTGTTCTAATGGTTGTGGGCATGTTTGCAGAACACCAATAGGTATGTCATTATCAAAAAATACATTTTATATACTTTCAAAAGTTTATTTTATAAAATAATTTTAAATTGAATCTTATTATGTATTTTAGAAATTATATATATATATATATATATATATATATATATATATATATATATATATATATATATATATATATATATATATATACTAATAAACACAGAAAGTTAAGGTATATATAAATGAGAGAAAACAGACCAACTTTCCAATACAACTTATTTTATTGACCAAAAATTCCAAAGCTTACCATATACTTTTTAATTATGATTTTTCTGACAATGAAAAGCAAATATATACATTAATATTTTCATATCCCATGAAATATATATAAATTATTATTTTTTGTGCTAAACCATGTGTTATTTGTCATTATGTACCAATATTTTGACAAACTAGCATCCGCCATTGTCAAGGTTAACTTTTGAAAGAAAATTTGTTGGATCTCAAACAGTAATGTGACTGAGTGCAAGATGAGAAATGAGATTCAACTTGAAGTAGTTCAGCATTCACAATATGAGGTTTATCAAAATGTTTATTTCCCTCAGTTTTTTCACCTATTAATTTTAAGTTAATATTAGAAGACAGAGATAAAATCAGAGGTTTCCAGATAACTGGAATACCTTGTGCTTCATCAGCCCTATTTAAACCTCTCATTTTATCTCTGTCTTCTAATATTAAAATTAAAATTAATAGGTGAAAAAACTGAGGGAAATAAACATTTTGATATGCCTCATATTGTGAATGCTGAACTACTTCAAATTGAATCTCATTTTTCATCTCGCACTCAGTCATGTTACTGTTTGAGATCTAATGATTTTTTTTTCAAAAGTTAACCTTGACAATGGTGGATGCTAGTTTGTCAAAATATTGGTTTGTAATGGAAAATAACACACGGTTTCGCCCAAAAAGTAATAATTTATCTATATCATACAACCGTGAAAACATTATATATATATATATATATATATATATATATATATATATATATATATATATATATATATCAGATTAACTATGAAAAAGTTAAAATGGAACATTATATATATATATATATCAGATTAACTATGAAAAAGTTAAAATGAACATGTCCATTTTCACTTGAACTTAAATAAATCAATATTTAATTAAAAGCAAATATTTTTGTCTCTTATTATTAGTCATACATTATTTTCCCTACTGATTTCATATACCTTTTCATACTTTGAAGGTCACATTATTAACAAAAGGTTTATGTTAATGTTCTAGGTAACATATTATTTATATATGTAGTACAATTATATTTTTTTATTTTATTGTTTAACACTAACCAATTTTATATTCTTTGTGTTGAATGTTTTAACTGATGATTTTCTCATCTAACTATTGATTGGTTAATAGTCTTTTTATTAATTTAAATGTTTTTATAACATATTATTTTAAATATTTTTTTTTTATTTATAAAAAATTTTATTGAAAAACCATATGTAATAATGATACAATTGTCAATCAAAAAAAAAATAGTTATCCATGTTAGTCAGGCAACCAAATGTTCTGATGTGGTTACTGGTGTTGTTAATCCAGCTTAATCAGGCTCCATGTGTTGTCAAATAAAAATCTGGATGAGATTATTCTGTCCTTATGGTGAAATTCCTTTAGCTTGGAAATGAATGTGTCTTCAGGCTTGGGATGAGGAAAGGTAAACTTGTTGTGACATCTGGCCATCCAGATGGCATAAGTGAGAAAGGTTGAGAGTCTTGTGGTGACATAATCCCTGGACAGGAAGCAGCATTTAATATTTAAGATTTTGTTCAGGGAAATGTGGCAGTGGTAAGTAATGAAAGTTCTGATTTTGTTATATGCTGGGCAGTCATTTATCATATGATCAAAGGTTTCACAGGTCCTATGGCAGTTGTGACACATAGGATCTATATTCTTGAGGAATCTCCTGTAGTGCAGGAATCAGTTTGTCTGGAGTGAATTCAGGTTGATTTTCACTAGAAAGTCCAGGAACCTTGGCTCCAGATTAAGATTCTTGAAAAGCCTGGTGACCACCTGATTGTTACCACTGAGGTAAGGAATGGTAGAGTTTTGTGTGGGAAATAGCAGGCTATGAGCATCCCAAATGGAGATTTTTTCTGAATACTAGGGTAGAGTGCCCATTGTGAGCGAAAAGGTAGTCAAGTATCTGATTTAGCCAGCTTATCTTTGAAGGTGAAGGTCTGTCTGATGGAATGACTGGTTGTTCCACTACAATCTGGGAAAATTTCTTTTGTAGGATGTGGATAAGAGAGTGGCACTTTTGGTAATATATAGAAAACATTGCGTGCAACGACATACCATTATTTTTACTATGTCGCTGCATGCATTCAATTCCTATGGCCACTGTCTTACCATTCCACAAAAGCCGTGCACATATTTGGTTGATTTTTGTATTGAAAGTCTTTGTCATATTAATTATGGGTAGATAGTAGCTAATCTTTGCCATTACCTTGATATTGAGGAGAGAGATTTTCCCTTGCAGTGATAAATAAACTTTGGCAAGTTTTTTAACTGTGTTGGTGGCGGCTTCAATGATGGAATTCTGTATTTGTATTGACATGGCTTGTGGTGACTTGTATATGGGAAACCCCAAAAAGTTTTGGGGGTCTGCTGAGAAAGGTGATGATATCTTCTTGCCAGTGTTGATTTTCCAGGCCGATGACTTGTTGAGGTTGAAGGAAAATTTGGAGGATTTGGAAAATTTTCTGATTATTTGGATGAGAGGTTTTAGATATTTTTGGGAGGGTAAGGTGACAAGGACATCATCTAATGCTTTACAGTGTTTCTTTAGCTGGGTATATAGATTCCTGAAAGTTCTGCCTCAATCTGTTTAAGAAGGGGGTTTAAGTAGAGTATAAATAGGAGACCACTAAGTGGAGATCCTTGGGGTATGGATCTTGAAGGAATAAAACTATCTGTAAAGAAACCATTCAGGGATATGTGGACCAATCTGTTATTTAGTAGATTGTTCAAAATCTGATTGATTTGAGTATGAATGTCTAGTGCTGAGAGACAATTGAGCAGGATGTTGACATCTACTGAATCAAATGCTTCAGAGATGTCTAGCTGAATGGCAATGGGTTTGTATAGATTCTTGGATCTGATATGATCACAGAGAATTTTTACCTCCCCGATTGCAGAGAGTGTGGATGAGCCCTTCTTTGTGAATTGCAACTGGGATATGTTGTCCAGAATAACATCTTGTATTTTCTCCTTGATTACACCTTCAATGACCTTTAACAGAATTGGGGTCATGGAGATTGGTCTTATGCTAGATAGAGCAGATGGGTCCCGGTTTTTCTTAAGGAAGGGGACCATCGCTATGGGATAAAGTTTGGGGATAGTTTTTTTGCTGTTTGCAAGATGGTTAATTAGTTTTAATACTATAGGAGCTGTGAAATTCTCAAGGTGCATAAATATGAACTTTGGAATGCCGTGTAGTTCTGGATGGACATTGGACGGTAGGGCGGCCAAGTGGTTTTTGATGTTTGATATTGTTATTCCATGTTCATTGTTTTGTGATGTCTCATGCCACTGATTTGTGGGGTAGGTTACAGAGTTTGATAGGCGGTTTTTGAAATATGACTCTATTTGGATGAGCATTTGGTTGCTGGAGGTATGGCTACCACCAATTAGGAGGACAAAGGAGTTTTTTGTTTCTTCCCTGCCCCCAGAGCCCATCTGAGATAGCCATGTGTCCAGCAGTGTTGGCCAGGTAAGTATAATCTAGCATTCTTTGTTGCTATTATTTCAGCAATCGCAGCTTGTTTCTTTTTGTACTGTGTTTTAAGTAATAGGAGGTTGTCTATAGTACCATCACTTGAGAAATTTTTAACCCTATGGTGTAGCAGATCAAGCTCATTCATAAGGGTTGTTGACCCTTTATGTTTTTTGGTGTGCTGTATGATTATGGTTTGGAGGATGCCTGTGAAGGCGAACCACGCTTCTTCTGGATTTATGTTAAGAATGTCAATTTTTTCAAAGAGTATGTAGACATCTGAGAAAACAGCTTCTGTGGCAACAGGTTTAGTTATAATTCTGATTGTTTTATTGTAATCTATGGGAGTGTAGGAGTCCAGATTTAGAGATGCTATCAGGACAAGATGGTCTGAGAAGGGAATGGGTTGAAGCTTTGCTTCCAAACCATAGTGCAGCTCTGAGGTGTAAAACATTAGGTCAATCAGTGTTCTAGAGCTCTTCGTATAGAATAAGTATGCATCCACAGGGAAGAAACCTCTGCCATTTATGAAACCCCTGGCTAAGAGATGAAGGTATTTCTGTGTGAACACATCATATTGCAGGTTGAAGTCCCCCAAGAGGACTGTAGGGCCTGTGTTGTCTGCAGTGATGAGATTTATGGTGTGTATTATTCTAGAATAGGTTAATGGGTTGTTCTGGCAGTATACGTAAATTGCAATGAATTCACTAAATTGGTATATAAGCTTGATTGCAATGAGATTGGCATCATGGTAAAGCACTTTATAGGAAGAAGGTGGTTTCCTGTTATTAATGATGATTCCTACCCCTCCAGCAGCTGATGTATTAGTAGACAGAAGAGTAAAGCCCAGTTTTGAAAGTTCGAGTATTATGTGAGGGTTGGAGTTTAGGTGGTATTTGGTCTCTCCTAAGAATAAAATATGAGGAGATGTAAGATGGAAAAATGCCTAATCGCATATAAATGGTCAGGAGAATTAATTCCCCTGATGTTAAGACCAATGATTTGGCACTTGATCCTATCCATAAAGATTATTGCTGCTTGGTTTTACCGCCAGCAGAATCTTTGATTGAGGGTTGTAATGGTCCTTGTGATCACTGAATTTCTGATCTGGCAATGATGGCCTGTGGAAATCAGCTCGAAAGAGCTCAGTTTCATTGTGTGATTCATGACTGAAAAGGTTTTTTGGGTGTGCTTTGTACCTTCCTCTTGTTTTTTTTCCAGAATAGAATTTACACTGTAGGGAAGGGAGAACTTTAGGTAATTTGGCTCAGAAGCAGGAGATAGGTGTGAGTCCTCTTCTTCAGAGTAGGCCTTTGAAAGTTTGAAAGATTTTTGTTTAATATTAGCATTAGGGGGTAGGTTGAAATCCATGTCTGAGTCATAGTCCGAGATGGATGGTGAAGATCTATTTTTTGTAGGTGTGGGAGCTTTCATATGGGATGAATTCATACAGGGTATTGATAGTTTATAAAAACAATTAAAATAATATAGTCATCCAAAATGTCCAAAAACTAGTAACCAATCAAAACATTGGGTGAGAAAATGCTAACAAAAAGAATTCAAAACAAAAAGTGTGAAATTGGTCAACATTAAACAATATAATATCCTAATTCCACTTATAAGAAAAAAAATAATGATAAAGCAGTTGCAATTGGAGTCTTTATAAGGTTCAAGTTCATGTTGATATGTTTAATTAGATTTAAATACTGTAAAATAAAATCAGTCTTTAATAAATCAATAAATAAAAAGTTATAATTCATTCAGGTGCATCAGTGTTATGAGATAGTGTGGAGAGTGGTGGGTCATGTGAAAGTCTGTGCTCGTACTCTGTCTATTACATATATAGACACAGGTATATATAAGCCTGTGTATTTCATCTAATTCATTACAATATTTTATATTGTTGGGTAAGTTTATTGCAATATTATTTTCTAATTCCCCAAATTGTAAAATACCAAAACTTTTTTATTTTATGGAATGATTTAAATAGTAAAGTTCTTTGTAAAAAAGTTATTCATCTTCAAGGTAATACAATCTTAAATTCAAATGTTTAAAAAATGTACAAATTAACTATGAGCTTAATTTAACTTTTATGGTAAAACCATTTACATACTCTCGATCCTAACATGACATTAAGAATGATTTATACTTACAGAATCTTTAAGAAATTTTAAACAATCTCTATGTAAGATTTTAAGGTCTGACTTTCTTTTTATGAAAGAAAAATCAGACTATTCTTGATTGTTTTTCCAAGATGATAATTTTTTATTCTTTTTGCATTTGAATTCTCTAAAGCTCTTCTTCAGAGCTTCTTTCTATTTTAAATCTCATTATTTACACAATAACTGTTAGATAATGAATAAAAAACATTGTGAAAAGTATAATGAAGAGTACTAACTTTTTAGATCTTTATTCTTAATTATATTTCTATACTACAGTTTTTGGAGTTGCTTTTTTAAAATAAAAATATGTTTGCTCTTATCATTTCTTTGATCATGATTATTAAGTTTAACATTAAAATATCCTAAATTATTTTTTTATCATCCTTGATTCTGTGAAATCTATGATCTTTCCATAATGTGAGAGCTCTTATGTAATGTTACTAGCACTTGAGTCTTTGTATAACAATGATTTTTTGGTCCTCTAAAAAAACTTATTTTTAAATAGTACTATAATGTTGAATACTCTTTTGTAATGAAACATAATTCAATCATTGCCATAAATGTCTAAGCATTAATTCTTATACTTTATTAAAAAATAAATTTGTCTCCTGAATCCCTAAAGTTTGCACTGGTAATCTGAATTTTTAGTGTTGAGAAAGCCTCATCTTTTTAAAGTTATAGGTACTTCTCATTAGAATATTGATTAGATACCTGTTTGGGTAATTAGACCAGTCTGTTTTTCAAAATAATCTTAGAACAATTAAAATAACATTTTTATTAACACCAACTGAAAAAAGTTTAAAATATATGTTACATATTGTAACAGTTATATTATCCATGCCAAAGATACATCATTATACTTTCAGAAAATAATGCGATATATCCATTTAGTTAATTTTCCCTTAGTTAAAAATAAAATACTTTAAATGCATTATGGAGATGATCCCTCCAAAAAGTTAGAAATATGATTAAAACTTTGTAATTGAAAAATATTAAAATGAGATCATTTCTACCTCACTTTTAAAGTTGAGGAGGGAAAATAAAAATAAATTATCTATCAAGTAAAAGGAAAAATATACATAAGAAGTGAAAATTTGTAATTTTTTTAATTTTATTTAAAATGATAGAAATACTCTTTGTACTAAGGTGTATATGAAAGATGAAGTACTAATTTAAAGTAAATATTTCATTGGTTTCTAACCCAGTGCAATGACAAATCTTTATTTCATATCAACTAGTTAAATTGCTATATGTAAATGGAACTATGCAAATGGATTGCCAGACAAGAAATAAGAATACCAACATTTTGTGTAATTGCCTTTAATGTTTCATTTGATGATATTAAAAAGAAAAAAAGAAGACTTTCAAGATTGTAGTAAGATATTCTAAAGCCAGTACTTTTAATGCTTATCAGTAGATCTATTTTAACATAAAACATGCTTGTTTTAATTTCAAAATCAGAATTCAATAAAAGTATTACTTAGAGCTTTTTAAATGTTTATTTCATAGTAAAATTTTATTTTAAATTCAAAATTATTTACTCCTTTGTGTTAATCCAGTGTACTTGTAGAAAATATCTACAAAAAAATTTTGACTGTGTTTGTTTCTACTTTTTGTTTAAACTTTATATATGTGTGTGTGCATGCCATGCACACTTCTATGTTGTTATATGCCATGAAATTTATATGGTTGCAATAAATATGTAAAAGCATCTATGTCATAGATAGATAGATAGATAGATAGATAGATAGATAGATAGATAGATAGATAGATAGATAGATAGATAGATAGATAGATAGATAGATAGATAGATAGATAGATAGGTAGGTAGGTAGGTAGGTAGATAGATAGGTAGGTAGGTAGGTAGGTAGGTAGGTAGGTAGGTAGGTAGGTAGGTAGATAGATAGATAGATAGATAGATAGATAGATAGATAGATAGATAGATAGATAGATAGATAGATAGATAGATAGATAGATAGATAGATAGATAGATAGATAGATAGATAGATAGATAGATAGATAGATAGATAGATAGATAGATAGATATGTGAATGTTGAAAAACATTGAACAGTTGCAAGCAGTATGTATTACATCGTAATTAAAAGTTATCAATAAAACATGAGCTATTATTATATGATGTGCACAAACATGAGGGGCTTAGAATAAAGTAATGTGACTTTTTGCCATATCTTTTTTACTGTTTTTTATTATTGGTAATTAATCTAGTATGTTTTCATTATAATCTAATTATTATATTATCATAATATATTAAAATAACAAAAGCACAATACATTATTTTGTGTGTGTTTAGAAGTTAAATTAAATCCAGGTGTTTGTCCTAAACCTTCAAGTGGAATGCAACAAGCCTGTTTTGATAGATGCTTCAGTGATGAAGACTGTGGAAAAGTACAAAAATGCTGCAATAATGGCTGCTCTAAAGAATGTCTAAATCCTAATTTAGGTAATTTATTATATAACTCTTTCTCTCTAGATAGATAGTTAGGCAAGTAGGTAGGCAGACAGGCAGACAGACAGATTTTCAGACTATAATAATACCACATCAATTTTTCAGGTAATAACATTAAGAAGTATTTGTTATATCATTATAAGTGATTTTATGAAGCTTTTTAAATACAGTTCTGTAGAACACTACTATTTTAAAATATATTAAAACACTTAGTAATCTATATCGGTTATTCAATAACTGAGTAAAAGATAAAAATAAAAAATTAATATTCAGAAATCAATTTTGAGATCACTGACTCTTCCATTAATTGGATTAGAAATATTAAAAACTACTTTTAAATGTTTGTTTTTTATTTTCTTCTTTTACTCAATTACCTTGAAATGAAAAAATGGAATGTAATTAATACTTTAAAAATGAAGTTAGTTCTTATTATACCTTCAATGCATGAAAATTTGTGTTACAGTATATTACTTTTATATAAATTTTAATTATAAAATCATTTTTGAACCAACTTAGCTGGCATAAAGTATTCTATTATTGCTTAATAACAACAGCCTTCTTAGCATGTAGGATTTTTGTAATCTCAAGCTTATTATTTAATTAACAAAAAGCTTAACATAATAACTAAATAAGCGGAAAGATATTATTTAACTATTAAAATTAATTACATCGTGCTTTGATTAAACTGCCTGCTAACGGTTTATTTCTAGACAAGTTTTTTTTTTTTTTAAAGGATTCAAGGTAAGTAGGTATATTAATACGGTCGATGGTTGATTTGCTCAGCGGATGATATTAATTAAAATTGGAAGACAGGCTTTGCTATTTTTATCGTCATAATCGTAATAAATAATTAAATATTACTTCTGTTATTATTTATTCAGTATTAAATTCTTATTTTAAGAAATCCAAGCTTCTCAAAGAAGTATTTTGCCGATTCCTTTAAAATCAAACATATCGTCAGAGCGGAAACCCACTGAAAAACCAGGCTTTTGTTATCCAGTGAATAAGACAAATGATGTGAAAGAATGTGCAGTTTTGTGTAATAGTGATCAACAGTGTGAAGGAGTTCTTAAATGTTGTCCTAGTGGTTGTGGATTTAATTGCCAAGAGCCTTCAAGTAAAATAACAACTCAAAATACTATAATATTAAAATTTTATCAAATTAAATATAATATTAATTAAAAAGTTATCAAATTAAAATTTGAAAAGTTTTTATGATTAAATAAATCTATCAGTAAAATATTATTTAAACATAAGTATACTAGTATATTGCGGTTGAATTTTTTTTTAGCACTACTTTTAAATGTTCTTTTATTTGTAGAAGTATCTCTAAAAGATGGATACTGTCCACGTGTTCCCACCGGTTATAAAGGTTCCTGCTTTAACACATGCATCAGTGATGAAGATTGTTCTGGAGAGAAAAAATGTTGTTCGAATGGTTGTGGTCATGTCTGTTTTTCACCCAACGGTAAAATATATATTTATATAGGAATAAATTTGTTTTTGTTCTGGGATACTTTTTTTAAACTCGGTTAATTTTGTATTAGGGATATGTTTTCATCTCATAACGAAAATGTATTATCAAAATAATTTGCTAATTATTTAAATACCTATTAAAAATCAGTTAACATTATCTTACTTTGTGTGAGTTTAAGCAGTACGTTATATTTTGTAGTGCAACTCTAAACTTAAGATATTAAGAAAACCTTTGTTGAGACAAGCGATAACAAACTAGTACTCATAATAATCATTTACTCCATCTTGCCTTAGAGCAGTGAATTTAACACACAATCATACACAGATTTAAAAGTCTTGTTATTACGTTGTGTTTATCCGTGAGTTATAATAAATACAGACTCGGTAAAATACTACAAATATTATATAAATAAATATACAAATGGTATTTATCTTATACCTTTGAACTGATATCTTTGGCTTAGTATAACATTTAATTATCGTGCAACTATTGAAATAAAGGATTTCGGGTAACCTTCTAGATTAACTATCACTTCCATTTTGCCTCATGTGCAGATATGATTAAACTTCCACCTATACTGTGACAACTTGTCTCATGGCTGAGATTCTAGCAACTTTTAGGTTCTAATATAAACTTGCCTCACTGCCTAATCGTATAGTAGACAACATGCATATTCCCATTCAGATTTGACAGTAAATCTTTGTTGTCTCCCTTTATCTCCAACTGGACTGACTGTTTATAGCTACAACTTCTTCCATAATTCATTAAACATCATTCCCCATTGGCCTGTTTCTCCCATTGGATATGTTATCTATTCATATACCCATTAGTCGGTGGCAATGAATGACCAATCCAATCAAGATAAGATGGAATCTGGACTAAGTCAATGATTAAAGATAAGTTGAGATATAACATTCCCTCCCTCTGACTAAAATTAGCAATGCAGAATATAGTCATTCAGATACATTGTGGGTGTCTTTGCATTTTCTGTTTTCATCATGTTCAGTTCATTATCAGGTGTAACTTTGAACTTTGTAGAGTCATGTTTGTTGGTTGGTGGTTCTTCAGTGGTGGACAATGACTCTTCACTGTTGTCTGATGACTCTTCACTATTGACTGGTTGTGTAGTTTAACCTTAGCTGGTATCTGTTTCTGTGATGTTTCTGTCCATTATCTGTTTGAACAACCACTGCTTACAATATTTTTGTTTTGATTACAACTGCTGGAACCCATTTGGTGATTTCTTTGAATATATATCAAAGAACTTGAGCACCTATTCACATTTTAGCACTTTTATTTTCATGGAATTTTCTAGACTTCAATCCCAGTATATCATAAATAATTTCTGCATAAGTTCTTTTTGATTTAATTTTTTGATCTGGTTCACTTTAATCACCATAAAGTCCAAGTAATTGAACCAGTTATGGCCTATTAAATTTCTATGCTTACAAGCAAACACAACAGGATGCAAACAAATTTCCCTAGGCATAGTAATTTTAATTTTTGATGACTCAAGAATGATATTTGATTGCCTTAATAATCAATAATTACTCTCCTGCTAGAATGCAGACAATGATTAGTTATTCAATTAATGATTACTTTTAACGTTTTTGATTCAATGAAAACCACAGACTATTGTCCAGTTCCATTGTTATTAGTGTATCATTAATAATAATTCTGCTTGTGAAAGCAGAGTCAATATCTTTCATATTATTTATACAAGTAGTTTTTTATTTTATTGATTTGATGTGCTTGCATAGAGCAAAGCACCATCTATATAGAAAAGATTTATCTTCAGGATATGGCAGATTGAACGCTTCCAGTGAGCCAATTTTAGCCATTTTGATTTTCTCTCTTTCTCTTTCTACCATGAGAGAAAAAAAAATTCCAATTTGTTTGTGTAGTTAATGAGTAACTACCTCCATTTGATTTTTTGGTTTTATTGAAGTGCTAATAATGTTAACTATCAATTTTTCAATAACACATTATTTAAACAACCCACAGGGTAAAGATCCTGGCTTTATAGTAACAAATAACCATTCTTGTCCTATTGTTTATTTTTTTTATTGGCACACTAATAATGTTAGCGGTTAATATCCTGTCACGACTTTGTTAATTCTGTTGTGTTTATGCATGAATTATAATAAACAGACTTATAAAATACAATTAAATATTTATTATATACAAATGTATATTTACAATTTATACAATTGTTATATATTTTCCTGATACCATTGGCCTGTTGTAGTGCAAATGTATTGTAAGGTACTTCAGTTCATCTTGTGTATTTTACCTATCACTTCCAGCTGTCCTGACAGCTTTCCTCGTATCTGATTCAGATTTTAGCAGCTTTAAGTTTTAATGTGAAATTGCCTCACTGCATTAACCATATGGGAGACAACACACATATTGCCATTTAGGTTTGACAGTAAATTGTTGTTTTCCCATTTTATCTCCAACTGGACTGACAATTTATAGCCAGATCTCTTTCCATAATAAAACCAATTGGATTCACTGAACATCATCATTATTTGGCCTATTTCTCCTATTGGATGTATGTTATATATTCATATACCCATTGATCTACATAAACTTATAAATAAATATTAGAAAATACCATAATTAAAATTTGTTTAAAAAGAGCAAAAAATATAAATGTTATTTAGGAGCACTTTCAACTATCCTTGTAGTCTTTGTCAACTAATACTTTGAAAGGTCAACTTTCCCATAATTCCATGATCTTAACATTTGCTGTCTGCCTATATTAAGTCTTGCTTGTATTTATATATTAACATAGCTTCCTTGATTTTTTTTTTGATTATTATTTTTTTCAGTTTGCAATATTTTTACATTATTATAATTGAAATCAAAACCATATATACATGATTTATTATGGTCATAAAAAACAGAAGCTGATAAATTATCATTATCTTTATAATTTTGTTTCCTATTTTGAACTCTTTTTAATAACAATAAGTGCTCTTTTGTTCTTTTCTCCAATGTGCATCTCAACTCACCTATATAGCCACCACCACACCTACACATCTATTTATAATTGATACAATTTTTATTTGTAAATAAGGTTTATCTTTACAGTTATTTATTAATTTATTTAATGTAGGTAGTGCATAAAATGCAATGTCATATATACTTTATAAATTTTCTTTATGAAACTTGCCTGTTGATTCACAATATATAGTATTGATATCCAAATTTTATTATCAGAAGAATTAACATCATTATTAATCTTATTTTTGTTTTTGTATTTATATTTCAAATTAAAATTTTTAATCTGTGATAATGAATACTTATTCCAATTGAAGGCCTGAGCTAAAAACTAAAAAGGAAAACTGTGACTCAGAAATAATATGTAAATGATTAACCTCATAGCAGAAATGACTGTATCAGGATGGTCACAGCTTGAAATCACTCGAAAACGGCCATATTTTGAGCTACGGTAATATTTTTATGCTTATTTTAAAATTTAAAATGTAATGTAAGATGCTGCCCTCTCCAGAATTATTTTACAAGTAAAAAAATCAATAATGTTGATGTAAGAATCTATAACAAAGGAAGAAGGCTGTCTTTCCTAGCTGCTGATTGGTTGATTCACATTTTGAAAAACTGAAGAGCACCTGTCAACAATTTTGATTGCCCCAAGCTCTTTATTTTATTTTCAAATGAAAATGAATGTTTTAGTGTATTTTTTTGATATTTTTTTACATATTATAAATAATTTTGATAACATATGCCAAAGATATAATTGTTTTAAAAAACTAGTAAGATTTTACTAAAAAATTCTTTATTTTTTATACGAACGTAAATTGAAAAAGAAAACAGCGCTTGTCAAAATTTCCACACCTGACAACAATTTTTATTGCTCCAACCTTTTTATTTGATTTTTCAAATGAAAATGAATGTTTTAGTGTATTTTTTTGATATTTTTTCACATATTATAAATAATTTTGATAAAATATGCCGAAGATATAATTGTTTTAAAAAAGTAGTAAGATATTAGTAAAAAAATTCTTTACTTTTACATGAACGTAAATTGAGAAAGAAATCAATGATGTCAGCAGCAGTTTTTAATTTGTTACAACTTTCTTTTTAGGTTTTCTGCTATTGAATATTTTTATAACTATAAATAAAAATTTATTTTTGAAAAAACTTTTGTTCACTTTCATGATCTGACACATTATTAATATACTTTTTACAAATGAAACTAAAACAAATATAATATTAAAAGATGAATATATTTTTACTGCTGATTCTGTAATTGACCAATCAAAAGTAATAAAACTTTAATTCACTTGGCCAATAAAAAAAACTGTTCGGTTAAAAAATAAATTTTTCAAGAAAAAGGTTAAAGGATGAAAATATGTATACATAAACACAAAATCCCATTATCATGATTAATATAAATTCAAAATGCCAATATCACAGTTAATATAAAGAGATGAACAAGACATGAAAGCCTTATGATGACTAGGCTTTATACTTATTTAAGTGAATAAAAAAGAAAAAGAAGGAAACAAAATGCCTTTGATAAATCAAAATCCTATCCTACAAGACATCAGGAGATATTTTTGGTCAGGTACTGTTTTGTCACTAACAATTACCTTTTATGTGTATACACACACACACACTCATATATATATATATAGACTAATTATGATAATTACATTCCACAACAAACCATCAAAAATAAATCAAATCTAAAGTTCATTGAACATTATCAAATAGTGGACTTCTGTCTGATTCTAACTTTAAAAAATTTTATTTAATAAAATTGATTTACCTTGATTTCTAGATAATTTTAAAAAACATTTAGATAGTGCGATCTTTCAGAACCTAAAGAAATCAATGTCAATTTTACTTAATAATATCTTATTTTTTATAACTTTGGCCTCATATTCTGTATTCAAACAATTGTTAAACATATTGTGCCAACTAAAATTTGATGTAAATTAAGCACGTGATAGAATGTCAATTATATTTTTTTTCTTAATTGGTTTTAATAGATCATTTATTATCCCAAGAGAATGGAAATAGGTTGCTATAACAATGAAATATTAGAGTAAAAAATATGTTATTATTATTGCAACATAAAATTGTACATTGGATTTATTTATTTAAAATGCATATGCAAATAATAAAGTTTATAACTTATTGTTTCTCTAATCTATACATTGTATTTATTGCATTCATAAATAGTAGCTTATAAATGATACACATGAATATTTAATGTCTTAGGTGTATTTTTTGTTATGTTTATGTGATATATGTAATAATTTATTGGAATAATATATATTTCCAATGCAATATTATGAGAATGTAATATAGGTTTTTTTAAGCTGGTGTTAAATTAAAAGAATATTATTTGTATTTTAAAATGTGAATATGTAATGATTATGAAAAAGAAATTTCATTTTATTATTGCTATTATAAAAATGATTTTAAACATGTAATGTAAGTTAATTTTGGCATAAGGGTGAGTAAAGAGTGTAACCTTAGTGATGATTACATCAATTGTAAGAGATTATAAATAAGACTGAATGATTAGAATTCACTCTGTGACATCCTGACTTTCATAATTTCTATTTATTTATTTTAAAATTTGTTTTTATTAATATTATAAACAATGGGTAAAAGGGCTTATATTTGTTTAGGAAAACTGAACAGGATTACTGAGAATTTGTTAATGGAATGAGAAAATAATTTGTAGCATTCAAATTCATTTTAATATTTCCTTATTAAAATGAATATTATGTATGAACAAAATGTTTTAATAATGGAATATAAAAGCTAACAACATAACAATGTACATATAAATTATTTTCATCTGCAGATAAAATTTTATATTGATGAAGTGATTTTATTATAAATGGAGATTATAATCTCTTCATTCATAATGCTATTATAATGCTAAATACTTATTAAATGAAGGATAAAATTTAATTCTTGGAAAATATTGGAATTAACAAAATACATATTGTTTTGGATAACTTTATGATACTTGGGATTAATAAATATTGTCAAATTATAGTCCATTGAATAGACATTGAAACTGCTGTGTTACCTTGAAGTGTAATATAGGAGAACAATAATCAGATTATATGTCAATGTGTATTTTTTATGTATGTACTTGTATAATATTTATAAATACAACTGATTACTATATATATATATATATATTAAGCTAGGTAATTATTTGTTATATATATATATATATATATGTGTGTGTGTGTGTGTGTGTGTGAGTGAAATAAAAGAGAGTTAAGTTTAGTGTAAATTTACATTTATAGCTTAAATTTTAATAATTAAAACTTTGATTTAAAATATTATTCTCTTATTTGTTAACAGCAAATTATTTTTGAATAAGTACCATATAAGTATTAAAAATCTAAAAGAACTATATTGTAGTAATTATTCATTGATATTTTATTGAAAAATAATATGAACAATTAAGCAAACTTATGATTATTATATTTCATTTTGATTAATTATTTTTTTATGAAGATTAAAGAAGTGTCATTAACTTTCTTGCATTTCAAAGAGTGTCCATGTATACCAACATTTTTCATTTTACATAGATATATTATATATATTAAATATTATATAGATGAATTTTAATATATAAACAACTATCTTAATATTAATTTCAAAGGAGAATATATTTCATACTATTTAATTAGAGTATATGTTTCAAAAGTTTATTGTCTATTTGTCATTTATTTTAATATTTATTGTTAATAAATTTTAAATTCATGTAAACAAATAAACTTACTTTAGTTGTCATTCAGTTAATATTTTGTTAGATAATGGTTATGTATTGACTTACACCATATAGTTTATAATAAATAATCATAAAATAGTCCAGAAATTAAGTGATTGGATTGGTAAATGTTTGCATAATTATATATTATTTTCTTTATAATTAATTCAGTATACTATCTTTCGAACCAGATATACATTTTTATATAATAAATTAATTAATTTGGTATTTCTAATTATTTAACAAATAATTAGAAGATTATCATAATTATTTTATTAGTTATATGCAATAGTTATTTTAGGTTAGAAATTTATATGTGAGCTAGTTTGATAGTTTATAAAATACAAACATTAATTATTTAGGATAAACAAAGATGATTATAATTGGATGCCTGCATTATTTTAACTATTATTTATTAGATATATATTATAGTAATTTCATTTTTTTTTTATTTCTGACTTTGACTGTTAGAAACACTTAGAGAATAATGGCCTAAGTTGAAAGTTAGTGCTTTGTGACATCTTATAAGGGAAAAAAGGTGGGACTATATGACAAAAGACCACAATGAAATATCAATTTTTTTCAAAAAATATTGGCAAATGCAGATTTTTTTTTTTTTGGAATTAAAATTTTAAACAAGTGCAAAATAGCAAATATGCAACCGAAAATGGCCAAGAGATGGCACAAAATATAGATGTTATGCTTATTTTTTGTAATTATCAAGCAACTAGTTAATTAAGGAAGAGGGTCCCATTATTGTATTTTCTTTCTCTTTTAGCATCTTGGTATATTTACAGTTACCAAATAGCACTTTCTCCTTATTTGTTTGTTACAAATATATATGTATATGCAAAATAAATTCTAAAAATAAACTATGTATAAAAAGATTAAAGAGTAAAAAAGTAATAAGTAATAACTAAAAAATCAGTCAATTTTAATATTTTAATAACAGAAGAAAATAAAATGAATGTATGGGAACAATAGACTACAACACTGATATTATTTTGTGGACAACTAGAGTTCTAAACTGAATCCTGAAAATTTTATATATTCTAAATCATATTTGTGATTGATTAATGATGTAATAATTTTCTTTGGAATTATCTTGAAAAAATAATCCATGGATTAGTCATAGTACTCCAGTACATTAGGTTGTCACTATGACACTTCAGAAGCCTGAAAAATATAGTGATAAGCAACATCAAAATGCTTTTTACATTTATTATTAAAAACTATTAAAAAAATTCTAAGTGAACAGGAGATATTAATTGAATTATAAATAACTGAAAATTTAAAAGTAATTAAAACAGAAAAAAATTCTAGATTGTTATAAAAGATAACATTCTCATGTTGTAAAAAAAAGTTTTAGTTGTGCTACTGTAACTTCTACTACTTATTTGCAAATTAGATTATTTTACATTAAAAAGTACGAAAAATAATAAAAGAAAGACTATTATTAGGTGAGAAAAAATGTCTTTTTAATGTTTTACCTAATATTTAACTAAAAATCTCTAAGTCATATTAAGTTCAAATATTGAATTACATATATTTTTTATTTATCAATTTTGTTATTAAAAGTGTCATTTAATTTTATTAACTCGAAATTCCTGATTTCATTGCTATTTTGGATTTGTAAAGTTTTAGAATTCAAAAAAAGATCTTTCATCTACTGAACTCCCATCACTTTAAGTTTATGTTCTGCTAAAATAGAAAAACAATGCAACCATTCCTGCTCAGATCATTAATTTAGAAATATTTTCTAGATGTTTGTTTTTTATAGTTTTGTTTCTAAAGGTGTGTACAAGACAATTTATTTATTGAAAAGCTAAAAGATCATCATTTCTGCAATTTTTTTAACAATAAAACATTTTAAATAATAGGAAATTAATATTTTATCTATATACGAAGAAGTAAACCTGTTCAAGAAAAAGTTAACAAATTGAGACTACCATTAATAAAATAGAAAAGCACCGGATAGGACATTCAAAAATCT